>JASDQU010109687.1:212944-223214 GCA_032191745.1 Picea mariana | reverse complement strand
ATTCAAAGGGAAGGAAGCAGAATGCGGGTTTTTATCAACCATTGTCCATACCTAAGAAGCCATGGGATGAAATTAGCATGGATTTCATATTGGGATTGCCAAGGACACAAAGAGGATTTGATTCGATCTTTGTGGTAGTGGATATATTTTCCAAGATGACACATTTTATCCCATGTCAGAAAACCAGTGATGTGACTCACATCGCAAATCTGTTTTTCAAAGAAGTCGTTCGACTTCACGGCTTACCAAGGAGTATTGTTTCGGATAGAGATACAAAATTCTTAGGGCACTTTTGGAAGACATTATGGAAGAAGCTGGAGACTAACTTGATGTTTAGTTCAGCTTGTCATCCTTAGATGGATGGACAAACAGAAGTGGTGAACATAAGTCTGGGAGACTTGTTGAGGAGCTTGGTGACTGAGCACCATAGCAGTTGGGCCAATATATTGCTGCAGGCAGAGTTTGCTTACAATGACTTTGTTAACAGGAGCACAGGGCAGAGTCCATTCCAGATTGTATATGGCACACAACCGAGAGGAGTTTCTGAATTGAGAGATTTGGAACAGACTGCTACTAGGAGTGCTAGTGCAGAAGAATTTGCTGAGGCAATGAAAGAGCTTCACAGCCAGGTGAAGGAGCGATTGCTGAAATCAAGCCAAGAATATAAGCGCAGAGCCGATCAGCACAGGAGACAACTCCAGTTCGAGGTTGGTGATTTGGTTCTGGCGCATCTGAGGAAAGAAAGGTTCCCGAGAGGAACATACAATAAATTGAAAATGAAGAAAATCGGACTGTGCAAGGTCTTGAAGAAGATGGGAGAAAATGCTTATGAGATTGAGTTACCCGATGGGATCAGAATTTCTCCGATATTCAACATCGTGGATTTATACCTATATAGAGCTGGAGAAACAGAGACTACAAGTGATGAACAGCCAGAGGTTCAGTGGCAGAAGCAGATGCCAGTTGCAGAGAAGCCACAGATGGAGCAGATACTGAATAAACAAATAGGTAAGAAAACCAGAAGGAAAGAATATTTTGAATATTTGGTCAAGTGGAAGGGCCATCCAGTTGAAGATGCCAGCTGGGAGACTGAAGCAAAAATTCTGAAGCGTGGACATACCGTGCAGGAGCTCATGGACAGGGGCCCATGCAAATCTTCAAGTGAGGGAGTATGATGCAGGAGCATCCCTCACGTCAAGCGAGCCAACATGGAAGAGGAAGACAGCTGGAAGACATCCAGCGCAAGTTTTGAATTTTCCCTTGAAGCTGATGTGCCAAACATAAATGAGATCATTTAATGAAGGCGCCTTCGTAAAATGTAATCAAACCTTGAGCGCCCCGCTCTCATCTGAGATAGACAGAGGCATTTATAGTAGTAAATGTAGGTAGGTAGAATTGAATATTAGATTAGACAGTTCTAGAAAAAAGAGGGAAAACGGATATAGACACCCTCATTGTGCATTGTAAAATAATTCAGGCATAATTGAAGTAGGAAGAGCATAGGAGAGAAGCAGAGAACTGGAGAAGAACACCCATGTACAGATCTTGAATTAATAGAAGAAGTTGATTCAGATTCATGGTTGTCGTGTTATTCTCTGTGTATGTGTGTTGAATGCCATGCTCATGAGTATTTACTTCCTGTTATGCATTTGTTGTTATGCTGTGTGTATGATTTCATGTGTTGAGATTGAAATCTGAGAGGAAGTGGAATGAGTTACAATTGTTTCTCTATCTGAGCAAGGATTCTTACAAGGAGTGCAGTTGAAGTCATCTGCAAGGAGTGCGTTGATAGAAGGCTCAGATAGTTAGCTCTTGTTCTCATTCACCCAGGAGTGAAATTGGGTTATACGAGCCGTGTAAGGAGTGCATAGGCTAAGGAGAGTCTCAGTCATGAAACTGAGCGAGGTATTGAAGGTTTACTGCTGCAGGTGTGCGCAGGGTCGAAAGAACTCAACACTTAGAAGTGTTCAAGGATTTCCATAAGGAGTGCGTGCAAGAGTCTTCGTGGAGACTCAGAATTGTGTGAGGCTCAGGAAGGATAAGGCTTCCAAGTTCACTGAAGAGAGGCACTAGAAGTTCGTTCCGTGGAGTGCGTAAACCAGGTGCTGCACAGTTGCGCCGCAAAAAGACAAAATACGGAGAGGAACACTTAATTATTTTAAAAGAAATCTTCAAGGAGAAAAGAAATCGACGGTCAGGATCTTACGGTGAGGATCAGCAAAGTCCCATCAACCGTTGGATCTGTCACAGAAGCGAGGAGCTTACGACCATGTTCGGAGTTCAAGCTCCAGAGGTTGAGGATCATCAGATCTCACTAAACACCCGTCAGTCGTCGGATCTGACAGAAGCTGCAGGAGGGTGACCATCGGGATTCGAAGGATCGAAAATCCTGTGGTCGAATGTTTTTCGACATTTGAAACCCCGAAGTCCCGGGAAGATCGGAGCTGTCTGACAGTTGGACACGTGGCAGAGATCGAGGCGTCTGGAGTTCGGGAATCAGAAGTTCCGTGAACAGAAGGTCGGGGAAGTTCATAGTGAAAATCTGACATAATCGGAATCGTATGTTCGGGAGGACAGGTGTCAGGAATCTGAGGAGAGTCGGGATATTCGGCGTCGAGAAATTAGAATTCTTGAGGACAAGGAAGTTGAGACATTATAAGTCCCAAAACCCTGGAGAAATCGGGACCGTTCGTCAGAAAGGACGCGTGGAAGAAATCGGCGTCATCGAGGAAAGTCCCGACAAGGAGTTATCCATCGCTGTTTGGGGCCATCAGGATATCGGGGATCCCGGTGACAAAGTGTTTATGCACTTTGGTTTCACGAACCGTGAAATCCCGACGAGGAGGAAGGTACAATTGTGCGACCAGCTGTCAGCACGTCAGAAAGGAGGAAGGCGCTGTAGTGGAAGCCAGTTGTCAGCCTGACGGAGAATCGATGTTCGAGGAATTGGGAAACCTACGGGTAAGTGTTTTGCAGCCTTTGAAATACCGTAGCCCCAATGGGGAATAATACCATGGTCAGGGGTTAACGGTCATATGAGCCAAGGCCTATAGCCAGGAGGGCTATCGTGAAAAAGGCATGTCGGGATTTGGGGAATCGCAAGTCCTGGGGACAATTGTATTTAGACGTCGGAAAGACCGAAACTCCGATGAGGGATATGATTGTGGTCACATAAGGAGAGGTCGCGTGGACTAGAGGCTTAGCCAGGTGAGGGCTAAAGAAACAAAGGAACGTATCGGGGATCTGGGGTCGGTAAAACAAAGTATCTGGACATTTCAAATGTCAAATCCCCGATAGGAGGAATCCCGATAACAAAGGAAAAGGCCAGCGCTGATTTCCCGATCGTTAAGGGAGGTCTTGTAGGAGAGTTGCTGTGGGTGGAACATTTCCCGATAGGGAAATAAGGAACCTTTGAGTTCTTCGGGCCAAGGAAGGAGAGAAGGTCCTATGAGCGGATGTGCCCTGGGTGGCGCGCCTGCGTCAAATTGTATGACCCGGTGAGACAAAACATTATGATGCCTTGTTAAATATGGCCAATAACCAATTTTTATATGAAAGTTATTCTACATTTTTTTGTTATTCAAATTGAGACACAAGAAAGGGTCAGTGCCCTTCGACCCTGTTCACCCTACCACAATAAAAGAACCATGACATATTAAAATGATTCCTTAACTTACAAGATGCGCGACAGTATATTACCGTAAATGATAATCATAAAATATAAGAGTCATTGCTTACAAGTAGGGTAAAATAGTATACATACCACCCTCATAATAGCAATGTCTGTATCTACTCAATTTAAATTGTAATCAATCAACAACTATTCCCCTACAACTGTTTATTTTATTGCACATATGAATACACAATTTCCTTCATGCCCCTCAAATACACAATCAGGTTGCTTATTTGTGGTCGGGGGTCGTGTACTATTTGTAAACCCTACAATATTACTCGTTGATTTTGGTCTTCTGTCAATATACACAGATTGTACTTTATGTTGATCATTGTCTTTTAGTTGTATATAATTTGCAGACATGCCATATCTTCGCATATTTTTTGTATATTGGACTAGCCGTATCCAATCTTTGTAGATGTAACAGGGTTCCACATACTCCATTAATTCAGTTATTCTGATGTAACAGACCTTTATGCCATCCATGGAAAATGGCCCCAAACCATGTAATGACGATGAAGCAATGCGGTATATCGTTTCATTGACACAAAAAACAATGTTGATTTAATGAAGATACTTGGGTACCCATCATTTCACTAGATGTTTGTACCTTAAGGGAACCTCGATGTCTTCTATGCTCTCATCATCATAAGAACATGACCCCCATTTAGGAAGAAAAAATTCCATGCGTCTATGGAATTTTCTTCTAATCTTCTCACCTTTAGTTGATCTCCACTTGTTAAACCTACTATATGTTTCACTTTCCTCTATTATACCTGAAATTCCCTCACTCGACAATGATATATCTCACAAATACTTGTTTGGTTGTATGTCCTATAACACTCCATCAAATGAGAGAAACAATTAGCGAGTGTCATAAGGGCTGTGATGAAACATAGATAGGCAACCACAAGAACATAGTAGTAAATGTTAAGAAAATACAAATCTTTGAAGACTCTAATTTAGTCATCAATTGGATAAAAGACTCAATTCAATTAATTAATATAAATGTCAGGCCTATTGTTAATCAGTGGAAAATGGTGGCAAGTTCCTTTGAAGAAAAACACGGAAGATGATGCCTTTTCAAATGAAGCTTAAAGGCCAAGGGATTTTTAGTGGTGAAAATTCAATACTTGGGGGTGACCTAAATTTTACAGCCATTTCTCAAGAAGTATGGGGAAAAACAACTAGACAAGATCCCTTTGCATATTATTTTCTGCATTTTTTTGAGGATTTGAAATTGGTAGATTTGGAGCCTGTCAAGTTGGTCCCGTCCTAGGGATACTCAAGAAGAGGTAGGGATGGTATTTCAAAAAAGTTGGATCATTTCCTAGTTACAAAGGACGTTCTTGATTTAAACGTAAGTGTAATTTATTGGTGGTGTAGGAAGGTCAATATGAGAGGAAGCTATAGGAGAGGTCACGACCATTTTCTACAAGAAACTGTCAACACAAAAAGTGCTATAGGAAGCTATATGAAGCCATTGTGTAGAACTTAGTTTRACATTGTTTGAGAAAAAATGGCACATGCACATCCAAGGGACCCTAATACACATTGTTCAACCCTCCTTTACGATTGAAATCATCTTCATGCCTTGCATCTCCATGTAGGGTGGGTGACTGATATATATAAGGTGGTAACTGAAGTCAGTAGTGGATGGTAAAAGGAAAAGGCATTGTTGCATTGGTCATATAATAAAATAATCAAGAGTGAAGGTATCAATACCAAAAGTCACACCATAAGGACAAATAAGATAACTCTAGTGTTCCAACCTTTTGATTTAATAAGGGAATGTCACTCATGCCACTCAAACTCATTATCAAGAGACATTTCACTACAAGGTCTTAAGGATAGCAAATTTATTAGAGCTTTGAGGTGAGATTGAAGGCTACCATGGACATTTTATTGTTGAGTTGGACTAGTAAGCTTTAAACCTATGCTCTATTGTTCCTTTTACTTTGTGTTGTTTATTTGTTTTATTCTCCTACTCTTTCCCATTCCTTGTAATTCATTCTATTGCAAGTTTTTTGTCAAAGGCTTGAAAAAAATGTTCCTCGTGTGGGGTATGATTCTATTTTTTATTCTAATGGTGCTTGTGAGGATTATGAATCATGAGGAAGACAAAGAGAATATTTATAATAATTGATTGTTTGAATAGGTGGAAGAACTAGAAGGGGATGAAAGTTAAGAAGATGAAAATACAAAAACTCATTCCACACCATTATGGAAGTATGCGATAAAACTTGAGGATGGGAGAGAGGGTGGAACCACCAAATTTTATGCATCCATGGATGTAAACCCAATGAACCTTACATCATATCATATTCTCATGTGAGGCAACATCTACGTGGGTCATGGTAGTGAAGCCCCATGTGCTCCATGGCACTTCTTATGTAGTTTTTCATGGTTTGATTGTTAATTTTCTTTTATATTTTACTCCACTTGAAGCCCATGGATAAGTTAACAAAATTTCAAAGTCTCTTTGTCGTTATTTTCAAACACATTTTTGTTGTTTTTTTGTTTCAATTGTAGAATGCATTTGCAACTTTCGCTACAATGATTTGTTGAAATAAAATACAATGTTTTCCCCTAGATCTATGTGATCCAAAATCTTAGTTAAGCCTACCTTCCTATGATGGTGTTGGAAGTGGAATTGTTTTACATATAAAAATAATGTGTCACGCCTTTGAAGATGATTGTTATCTTTCTCTTTCAATTGATCAAATCTATTAAGTAAATTAGCTTTTATACTTTGTTGATAAGACTATTGTTATACATAAACAACACAGTGAAAGTCATTAACTCCCCTTTATCGAAGTAAGACTAGTCGATAAAACTTGTTGGGAGGAATAAACTCATTGGGGCGGGTTCTTTTACTTTATTTTATGTTCATTCTTTTGGAAATTTGCAGGAGAACATAAGTGTAAAAGAAACTAAAAACAACAAGCATATGGCCCAAATATTAAACTTGAACACAAATAAGAAAAAATATTGAAATGTTGTTATTGTTCCTCGTGTTTTTTTTTGTAGTTTTATGACAATGAACAACCAATTAAATAGAATGTGGAAAACATAAGTGTATAATATAAATAATAACACATAAAAGTGAAATTGGATTCAAGAACCAAAGTCTTTAATGCTAATAAATAAAACAAGAAATTTGGAATTAAACTATAAAGAAAGTAACATATATGTGTACACAATATAATCATGTAAGGGTAATAAATAAGGAATAGTATGACCCAAACACCCTATTCTATTTTAGAAAGGTGATCCCTAGGTTACATTTAGATAGTATGATAATGCTAACATCTTCTACAAAAGTTGAGCAAGTGGTACATAGGTTTGCCTTGAAGTTTCCAAGACCATACAAGGACAAACTTGTAAATCCCGACTTCACAGGGAATAAGAGGACAATTGACCAAGTATGATATATGCAAGTTGTTTAACCAATTAGATATGAACATATTTGGAATAAAACAACTTAACTACAAAAGTCAAAAAACAATATGTATACCTTATTGTTAAAAGAGAAAATGTTTCATCCACATAGACACTAAACCTTTGGAAAGTACTCATTTTGTCATCCTACGTCATTAGACCCTAAAGAATGTAAATAATGGATGTGAATGTCATAGAACTATTCCAAAATCAAGAGAGCTTCAATGCACCTTGTGCTTTCCCCTTTTGTTTCACCATCTCTTCACTTTATAGTGACTTTGAAGATAAAAGTAGTTACCAATTAATTTTGAGGAAATAATAAACAAATAAAGTATAAATGACCTTAAGGGTTTCTAAAAAAGTGTAAGGTCAAATTGATAACATAATAATAATATCCAAGGTTCGTGACTTAGGTGAAAATTCAAAAGAAAGGAGGGAGACCTACCACAAAATTGCAATTTAAAGTACATAAGATACCACAAGCTATCAACTCCCAAAGTTTGCATCACCTTATAACCTCTAGGATTTTTTTTATCCCTCTTATTTCCTCCTTATGACTACCTCTTTTGTAAACACAAGTTTAATAAAAGGGAAATTAATTAAACAATGAAAATGTCAAAATAATGTCATGTTTACCATCATACAACTCCATACATTGTTTCCAAATGTAACTCGAATAATCATTAACATCCCATATTCATCAAATTCCCACAAACCATGTCAAGAAAATCCACTTATAGATTAAAAAATATGTTGATATAAATATAGAAATATGTTCCATATGTCCAAAATGAACCAGTGTTATCCACATCATTACAAAATAGCTAATAGTCCCCATATACAAAATAATATGATTGTTTTCGAGCCCCCAACTTTTGTTCTCATATACCTCATCATATCCAAAATAATATTATCATTGTAGACCAAAACCAACCAAAAAAACCAATCCAAACTAATGATAAGACCTCAGTGACGTAGGTCTTTAGTGAGAAGATGAAGAAGGTTGGGAAATTTTGGGTTAGGTCATAGGTGAGTGGTCACCTTTGGGTGTAAATCATTAAATGAAATCTCAATCATTATCTTCCCTCATAAAGGTGGAGCAACATGAGACCAAGGGAAAGAATCAATAGAGTCCTCCACATGGATTTTAGTTGACAATGAAATGGGAGAAGTAGCAATAATGATAGATATAACAAGGGCCTTTTGGGGTCCTTGAGGAGGTAAAAATGGATCCATATCAACACTTTTTATTTTTTCACATGTAGGGGAAGCTTTAGGAATCATAATACCAGGGGGAGGCATCCATTGGGAAATAGATTTAGGTAGGGAAAAGACATCATTCAAAGAAAACTAAGAAGGCTTAATAGGTCTCCCCCAACCACAAATTTTGGGGGGATTCCCCACACATCATTTTTAATTGTAAGTAATGGATAGCCAAACTCCCATGCAAGACCCAATTTACATGTAAGCTATGGGACAATGGGATTTATCTCATGGATGTTGGGGCAAGGCTTGAGATTTGGTAGGAAGGGAAAAAGAGGAGGTTGGTCACCCAAATACAAGTGACTAGTGTTTTCCAAACGAACAAAATCATCCGAATTTGCATCAAAATGGACCAAAAACCAAACATTTTTCCTTCTTCTTCCTCTACATATATTATTGTTAATCTTATTATATCTCCTCGAGACCCAGGAAGGACTTTCCCTAAAAATCTTGTCTTAAAGTCAAGCATGCAAGAAAATTGAAATCCATGAGCCTTGATACACCATCATGTTATCAAGTTTAAATAAAATATTACAACAATGGAATCATGGCAGGAATCAAAGGAAAATAAATCCAAAAGTTGCTTCATTTAATCTTGTAATCCAAACATTTGAAATGCAAGAAAGGGATATTTGATTGCAAGAGAAGATGAAACGAGGTTAATGACCTTAGGTGGAAAGCAAGTTGAATTTGTGGCTATTTTGACAATTGAATTGAAACATGATCTTGCATGTTACACTTGCAAATTACACATGGAAACATCACAACACACCCTTACCTAAATTCAAAAAGCATCTCAAGAACCTTCAATTCTTGATTTTGGGTTTTAAAGGATATTAAGAACTTACCGATTTTGGCATCATTGATGGTCAAGCTGGGGTCTCCTTTATCGCTCCAATAAGGGCCTACTTTGTTTCTCCAACAAGAGCCTACTTTGTCGCTCCAGCAAGGGCCTACTTTGTTGCTAGTGATGTCGTTGTCTATCGGGAGCTCAATTTATGAGCTAGCTCCATCACTCTAAGTTGACAATGCAATGATCAGGTGAGTTTATGTGGTTGAGGGCACTATGTCACTCCAACAAGGGCCTACTTTGTTTCTCCTCCTCTGTCGCGCCAACAAGGGCCTACTATGTCGCTAGTGATGTTGTTGTTTGTCACGAGCTCGATTAATGAGCTAGGGCTATCAATATCAATGCATTCGAGGTCACTCTTAGTCGGGAGGTGAGGTTATGTGGTCGAGGGAACTCTTAGTTGGGAGGTCATGAGGTTATTCTCTCTGTCGAGAATGTCATGGCGAGGTGAGGTTATGCAAATTCATTCTTTTTGGTTGTATATATATTATATAATTACATTATATAGTATATAATTTATATATTATATAAATTATATATTATATAGATTATATAGATTAAATATTTAATAAACTATTATATATAATCTTCATCTTCTTCTAATTTTAAGGTCATGGCCAATCCAAACACCAAATTGGTGTATGAGAACCCCTTGTTTGTGGGACGAGGGACCCCCTCTGCGCAACGATTTGATTGCTAAAGTCTGCGGAGGTATACATACTCATAAAATAATAAATATATTATAATAATAAATAAATATTATATAGTGGGCTTAATGGTTAAGAACATGTGTATACTCCTTGGAGGTCATATGTTCAAATACAGAGGGGGGTAGGGTATGTATACCTTCATAGACGAGGCAAACAATTAGATGGGGCAAACATATGGTCATTTACAAATCATGACCTAGATGATTATGGGTCAAAGACAAAATATGAAGACCAAGACCGATGTTCTATGTCTAGATCTAAAATAGATCCTCCATATTATAATGTTTAATAGGGTCAATTTAACATCCCAACTCTAGGTAATTATCAATCTCA
>JASDQU010109687.1:189548-202500 GCA_032191745.1 Picea mariana | reverse complement strand
CACCCTACTCCACATTAACTTTTTTCCATATGTCTACATATAATACTTTTAATTAGTATAACATATAAGCTTGAATGCCCTTCTTCTTGTTATGTATTTATAAAGGTCTTCAGAAATCCACCCTCTATTGGGAATAGGTTCACTCCTCAAACATAGGGCCTTGAACACTACAAATAATCCTAGAAAATGAACCCTCAAATTGAAACTAGTTAAAGACGTGAAATTTGTAAGTTGCCTTAAAACCATTAGGTCCTTTTTGCATTTTGAAATTTACATTGTAGACTAATTATAGAAACTGGACTTGGAAGAGTTTGGTGACACGACTTTGGCCAAAGTTTGAATATGTTAGCCCAAAAATAAGAAATGATGTGCAACAAAGTCACCCATTTGTTGATTTCCATATAGATAGGAAAAATTACAAATATATATCCAATTCTATATAGTTTGAATTTAATATGCATTGCAAGTTGATCACTGGTAAAGAAAAATTGAAGTAACAAGTTGCTACTACATTGAAGTGGTTAAGATTATGAGGAGTTGCAAGACCGTTGACGAGATTGAACAAAACAACAACATTTATTTCAAATTATCAATTCACCAATGCAATGGAAATAAAAAATAAAAAATAAAAGACACCAATTAATAATTAAATTGGTGGAAGTTATAAACCCAAGGTTTTCAATCTAAGAATTTGAAAACATATTTAAACAAAAGGATTGAAACTTAAAAATAATGGATAATGACCTTATTGTTAATTGTTGGAATTAACTTACAATTTTATTTTGACTTTCCATTAGTGACACTCATGATTTATATGTATGCTTCACAATGATTAGGTACTCATGGTCTAGTATTGCTCGGAGGATGTACACCAACAACATAGACCTTTGTATTCAATATTCGACTATCCTATGACATGTGGAGTCCTTTGATAGTATTGTGAGCATGAAGTTGAAGTTCCTCATGAACATGGTCTACAACAATTATAAGTATGTCACACTCATGTACCTATGTGTGAAATGCCCAATTATTTGATCACTATTTACCAAGGTGATTTATAGCTTGTTAACATTTTGATGCCCGACCCCTAAGGCTTGTGCATTGTAGTATTTTCTCTATAAACACAACAAACATGCAATCAAATGAGTTCTTTTTCACTTTGAATCCCTACATTTCAAACTAACCCACATTTTTAAAGATATCTAGACTGATGTAGAAATCTCCAGTGTTAGTTACACATCTTTGGAAACGAAGCCATTGGAAGTTGAGGTAAAAAAATATGTTGAAACTTAAATACATGGAATAGCTTTGCTCTATTTATTAGCTTGTTTCTCCATCCTAATTGATCGAGTCAATGATTTTGCAAAGAATTCAAGGACATTTCTAGAAATGTAATATCGGTAGGCTCTTATGATGATTTATTTGGAGATTAGAGAATTGAAGGTGGATAGGACTGAGGCAAAGGAAATCAAATAAAAGGTACACTTTGTATTTAAAATAGTTTATTATCATTCTAGAGAAGATAATTGCTACAAATCATTATCTTTTCTAGATAGAATCTGATGTTAAGGTTGAGTCCAATCATAATGAGTAGATTAAAAAAAATGGGCTCGTAAAGAAAGCAATTTGGGGTTCAATGGTGAATGACATACTGAGTCAAAACTAAAATATGAAGCTTTTATCCTATGGGTATTGATACCAATTCAGACCATGACATTGTTTTATCAAAACCCACAAAGAAAATATATTTATAACCAAATATATTGTCAATGCATCCATCTACTATAACCATGTCAAATTTCAGTGCATACAAGCACCAACTCAAAAAATTCAACATTGGCCCCATTCACAGGTCACTCTGCATGGGGTCAAATTAAAGGATGATTTTCACTAATTACAAAGATAACGATGATGATAAGTACGATGATGGATAATTCCATCTCCTCCGCAGTTAACTTCTAATTTTTTCGTTTGATCGTCAAATTCTTTGTGTGAGTCATATTTGAGTCTCGAAACCCTCCCATACCGCCCATGCATGCATCTACTATAACCATGTCAAATTTTAGTGCATACAAGCACAAAATGGAAAACTTTCAACGTTGGCCCCATTCACAGGTCACTCTTCACAGAGTCAAATTAAAGAATAATTTGCACTAATTACAAAGATAACGATGATGGATAAATCCATCTCCTTCGCAATTAGGCTTTGATTTTGTCATTTGATTGTTGAATTCTTTGTGTGAGCCGTATTTGAGTCTCAAAACCCTCCCATACCGTCAATGCATGCATCTACTATAACCATGTCAAATTTCAGTGCATACAAGCAGAAGCTGAAAAAATTTCAACGTTGGCCCCATTCACAGGTCTCTCTACGCGGGGTCAAAGTAAAGAATAATTTTCACTAATTACAAATATAACGATGATGACATGTACGATGATGGATAATTCCATCTCCTTCGCAGTTAGGTTATAATTTTTTCGTTTGATTGTCGAATTCTTTGTGTGAGTCATATTTGAGTCTCGAAACTGTCCCATACCGTCAACGCATGCATCTACTATAACCATGTCAAATTTTAGTCCATACAAGCACAAAGTGAAAAAAATTCAACGTTGGCCCCATTCATAGGTCACTCTTCGCGGGGTCAAATTAAAGAATAATTTGCACTAATTACAAAGATAATGATGATGACAAGTACGATGATGGATAATTCCATCTCCTTCTCAGTTAGGTTCTAATTTTGTCATTTGTTTGTCGAATTCTTTGTGTGAGTCGTATTTGAGTCTCAAAACTCTCCCATACCATCAACACATGCATCTACTATAACCATGTCAAATTTCAGTGCATACAAGCACAAACTAAAAACATTTCAACATTGGACCCATTCACAACTCAGTATGTGTGGGGTCAAATTAAAGAATAATTTGCACTAATTACAAATATAACGATGATGATAAGTACGATGATGGATAATTCTATCTCCTTTGCAGTTAGGTTCTAATTTTGTCATTTGATTTTCAAATTCTTTGTGTGAGTCGTATTTGAGTCTTGAAACCCTCCCATACTGTCAATGCATGCATATACTATAACCATGTCAAATTTCAGTCCATACAAGCACAAACTAAAAAAATTTCAAGGTTGGCCCCATTCACAGGTCACTTTGTGTGGGGTCAAATTAAAGAATAATTTGTACTAATTACAAAGATAATGAAGATGACAAGTACGATGATGGCTAATTCCATATCCTTTGCAGTTAGGTTCTAATTTTTTCATTTGATTGTTGAATTCTTTGTGTGAGTCATATTTGAGTCTCAAAACCATCCCATACCGTCAACGCATGCATATACTATAACCATGCCAAATTTCAATGCATACAAGCACAAACTAAAAAAATTTCAACATTGGCCCCATTCATAGGTCACTCTGTGTGGGGTCAAATTAAAGAACAATTTCCACTAATTGGTAATTAATGGACAACCTTGAAAATTGTTAGACGAACCAAAGTTAAAATTGGAGATGATGGTATAAACTTTAATGAGCTTCTCTTGGTTTCAAGAATAATATATTCTCTACTAAACAAGGCAAACCACGTAAAGGTGGAAGCTCATNCCCTATATCACTCTCAATTCCCCAATACCCAATTTATCTACTATAAAATATTTGAAAGCAACATAGTAATAATCAATCATAGAAACTAAGAAAACAAAAATTTAAGGTAAATAAAAGAGAACAAATCAACTGAAAACATATAAATACATACCTCCTGCATTTCAACATTTCGATATCAGTAATCTCATCTTCATCCAACTCAACATCTGTATCATCTGCTTCATAATTGATGTTCTAAGGATTGGCCATATCAGTGCCATCATCAATGTCGTCATTTCCAATCGTATCATCGTCTATATCATCATGAGGAACATTGTCTCCTACATTCGGTTCAACCTCTTCAAGCTCTTCATCTAAAACATCATCGATATCATCTTCTTCCAGAACATCTCCTTGAACTTCTATGACATCCTCGTCTGAAATATGAACTAACTACTCCTCTAAATCATCTTCTTCCACTACATTATACTTTATCGGCCTTCCTCTTGCATCATATCTAACATCATATGACCAACCCCCTCTACCTAGAACCTCTGAGTAAAATACATGTTCGCATTGGCTTGGAAGAACGTAGGGCTCTAATCCTAGCTCAACATTCCTTGTATTAACCATGGTAAATCTATTAGTATGTTGATTAACAGTTTTATCATGATCATGTTCATTCATTCGTAGCCTGTACCATTTGACGTCGAACATAACTAATTTGAAGGATTTAAAGTCACACTCAAGTATATCATCCAAAAACCCATAGTATCGATTTTCAAAGACTTATGGATGTTTGTCACTTCTAGAGGAAACATTTGTAACTTGAAATAATGTAGTTATCCCACTATTAGAAGCTTTCATCTTTTCATCCAACTTTTTGATGTGAAATTTACGGACATTGTACCACATAACCTTGTGGTCTTTCAACTGAAATATGCCAGACACATAAAAACTACATTGTTTATTGATAAAGATATTTATACTTGGAATTTATGCAAATTTATAAGAAAAAAACACGCCATATACATCAACATAATATTAAAAAAACTAAATAGTATGGGTGAATATGCTTGCCTGTTTATCTTTTAAACCATATGTTGTAAGATTGGTATCTCGTTTACGTTCGGCTTCTTTGACCAATTTAGCCACACCATTCCATGATAAACGACCATTATTATATTGTATACATCATTCAATCCATACCTTCATCCAATTAAGATTGTTTGCAATGTATAAATGTATCGCATCCCACTCTTGACCAATTGTATTAAAATAAAACAATTCACATATAATTAGTTACCATGGTATACCTTCATAATAATGCATTATGCAAGAAGACTAAAAATGAAATAAGTATGATATACATAAAAATAAAAAGTCAAATGTATTATAAATCACCACCATCTACTTACATGTCACTTTCCTCATTCTACCTTTCCCCAATAGGTGCCCCCCTTCAAATTTGTTGATGGAGTTTACATCTCAAATGCAATCCACATTAATACTTGCAGCTATTTTAGGAAGATATTGAATAATATAAACCATGGTTTGATATACCATATATCCCTCTACCATAGAACCCTCGGGACGTGCTTTTTGTCTAACCAAAGCCTTCAATGATTTCAAGTGCTTCTCAACCATCCACATTGACCTTGTGTGTACAGGTCCACACTTTTCAATCTCCTCAACTTGGTGTACGAGGTAGTGTTCTTATGCACTGAAAAATGTCAGAGGTAGATACTTTTGCATTTCACACATTAGACAAGGAATTTGTAACCTCCAATACTTTATATCTTCTTTATAGATTTCTTTGGATGACAACCATCTACAAATGATGCAATCAAATCACAGGTTTCAACAAAAAATTATATAGTACTACATTACAAGTAAAACACATGCAATCAAATACAATTTGTACAACGAATCGAACAAATTAAACTTTGCATATAAATCGTCACTTACCTCATGTATTTTGCAAGATCATATATAACTTGTTTGACATTGTTGTCAAAGTTGTCCGGGAGAGATAGAGGTAGAACACACTGTAACATAAAAAATGAATCATTATTTATTCCCAAATTAGTAGAAAAAAAACACAAACAAGATGTTTCACCAATATAGAAATATATACACCAAAATAATTAGCTTAATCAAGGTATGCCAATCATGAGTTTTTACCCCACCTAATTCACCTTTATTTGTTAGGATATTCTTTATGTTTGAAGAAAATCCAATGGGGAATTTAATTTTTTCAATAACCTCTTTTACATCCTTGCTTTGATGCTTTGTCAATAACCATGGAAGGGCGCATATATTTTGGTCGTCTGCATCGCTATTTGAATGAATCACACTTTGCATTGCATGATTGGCCTCCTTAATGTCATTACAAATCTTGGCAATTTTTTCTTTGTCACTCCTTCCATCTAAGATTCACCATAATGTTTATGTTACATTCTTCCTGATGTGCATTATATCAAACAAATGAACAATTTCTAGGTGCTCATCGTAGGGGAGCCTACTGAATTGTATGGGATAACTTTTCATTCCTCATGGAACCGCCCCATTATTAATGCTTCCATGACGACCTTCAATATGAAGAATATAAATTAAATATATTACAACAATACTTGTCAATTAATACAATGAACAAAATGCAATAAAAATATAAAATATTCCAAACATTTCATGTATGATACATAGACGATTTGATCCAATATACCTTGACGATTTCTATTATATTGCAACTGCCATAGACGAGGTGTCATTCTCTGTGGTTTTAATCCAGTCTCTTCTTTCCCATTGAAAAGATGTTTCTCGATACTTCGATACCTATAGTTCTTAGAGAGGAATTGTCTATACTCATCAAACACCTCCTTTCCTAAACTTCTTGAACGACGAGATTTCATCTGAGGACCACAAACTAGACATAGAAATTTACCCTTTGTTTTAAGACTTGCAAGAGATGAATTAAATTTTATATCAATTATTTGAAGTATGTTTAATGAAGGGATTATATATAAAAAAACCATGCATGATATGAACGTCATAAAATTAAACACTATTAAAGTGCAGTGTAACGTTATAACATACCACAAAAATGTATTAGCCCTGGGGCATCGTGAATTGTCCATACAAGCATTGCATGGAATTTAAATTTTGTTTGCGCACCTACTGGTCTAGAGATATCATACATAGTGATGCCCTTACATAACTCTAGTAACTCATCGATAAGAGGCTTGATATATACATTCATATCTTTGACTTGGTACTTACCTAATTGACTGAACATACAATACATAATTACTACATATATGAGTAAATAAAAATATCAAACATAATTATAAGACATAATTGAACATATATGAGTAAACAAAAAAATATAAGACATAATTATGAAACAAACAAGACAAATGAAATGTTACCGTGTCAAAAAAAAAAATCTAAACAAATACCTGGAACAATCATTGCCAACATTATGTGCTCCCTCTTTATTGACATCCATGGAGGAATGTTATCGTTGATAACAAAAACAGGCCACACCGAGTAAGTGGATATGAGCTCTCCAAATGGATTGACACCGTCAGCTACCAATGAAACCCTAAGATTACGAGGTTTGTCTTTAAAATGTGGCCACATGTCCTCTATCTTCTTAAATGCAGATCCATCCACATGGATTTGAAGAACACCATCTTTACTTCTATTCTTTGCATGGTAATTCATAATTGTGCTATGTTTTTGCACGTAAACAATCGTTGCAAACGTGGAACTATGGGAATATAACGAAGAACCTTGCGAGGCACCTTTTTTGTTACTTGATCGGTTCGATATCTACTAATTTGACATTTCGGTCATTCTTATTTCGATGCATGTTCTCCATAATATAGAATATGATAATCAGGACATGCATGAATAGCTTGATACTCCATTCCAATATCTTTCATAATGGCATGTAAATCTTGGTATGTGTTGTTGATGTTTGGACAACATTGGGAAGACATTCTCTTAGATTAATAATTAATAATATAATTATTGATTATTAAATTATATATATATATATATATATATATATAATAAGTAAATGATAATAATAAATAGTTATTGATTATCCAAGGGACGCATCCTTTCATGGATGGACACCATATGTTCTCTATATATGGAATACTCATCATTGTAATAATACCTCAATCATATATTATCTCATATAGAAAAATCAACATGGTATCAGAGCAGGACTGGGCTTGACTACCTCACGAGAGGGCCCAGTGAAATGGAAAACTATGAGAACAGGAAGAAAGGTATATGTACCAAATGGATGGTAAGCTCATCCAAGAACTTGGGAAGAACATTGGAGCTAGCATTGGGAAGGAGAATGACAACTAGCCACTTCTTAATACATGAAGGGCATTTTGGTTTTGAGGATGGTTGGGCCCGAAACAATCGGATTCGCACCCACTATGGACTGGCATAGAAAATTTAATATCAATTGTTCGATTTGGTCACTGAAAGATGCCTTCATGTTACCAATTTTGTTTTTTTAAAAACTAGGCTGAGCTCGTCTAATGCTCTTACAAAATCTGAAAAATATCTTTGTCGAATATTGTTGAGTGACTTTGAGCACCGAGTCTTAAGCATATTATGTTTTTCTTCGAAGGGGTCCAAATAGAAGTTAACCCTGTATCCTCCAGTGTAATCTGTGCTAGGTAAGTAACTGCCTACCAAAACTAGATTCTTTTCCACCTTACTCAGATCATAGAGCACGGGGAAGCTCTTGCCATCGAGGAGTATTATGACTCGATTCTACGAGAAGAAAGGCATACATGGTGGCATATTCACTCTGAATATGGTGCTCTTATATTTCTCTTCATGACGTTGAAAGAAATTGTCGATCCCTCTAAAGTATTCGATTCGATCCAGGATGGCTCCAACAATGGGCATGTCATAACTTCCAGGGATCTCCTTCACAGGAGCCCTGAGTGAGGATGAATCCATGACTGAATTACCAAAAATGTAGAAATATAACAATGGGAACATAACAAAAAACGTCTTTGTGAACTAAGAGATATTTTGCAACTACACTGAGAGGAGTTTGTGTTGACAATTGAGCAAAATGGTAACTTGATTTACTAATAGAAATACAAATCGACATGGTATCACATGGCAGGTAGCGTGATTTATTTTGGAGTCAAGACTTAAGGGGAGTCATCTATCTCATGCAAAGAATTAGACATGGAGGGAAAGACCTTCCAACATGATGTCAAGTAGAGACATTTCCAGACATGATGCTGAGAGACAGGAAGTCTCTAGGAGAAGTATACCTCTACGAAGGGATCATACCAGATAGCAGAGACAATTCCAGTGATCATGGATACATCCATTCAAGACCGACTGTAGCACAACTATGGTGATAGATACAGTAGAGGAGGAAAATACATTATGAGACTTAGATGGAGAAAGTGTAGCAGTCCTAGTATATGAGTCAAGCCATGAGATGTTGAGGAAGCAGGCATGGTAACAATTCCAGTGTATGTAGAGGCACTCTCACAGAGGGAGGCAATACTACATCCAGAGGGAGCAGAGATTGAGTTACCTCGAAAGTAAAATGAAGAGCTACATTCAGTGTCATAGGGAGCATGGACAGAGGAGGAATCACCCCCAACTCCAGAGGGAGTGTTGATGTTTGATGCAACATCATCAGATATTATCCCTAGAGAGTCTTGTATGGACTAGTAGGAGGGAATGTGGACTTCATCTCGACGTGCCTCAGATGGTCAAATGAAGGAACCAAGACATTAGTTTCACGAGGAAACCTCGATATGCATTATGAGACATTGGTTCCATGAGGGAATCTCGATATGTCTTAAACATTGGTTCCATGAGGGAACCTCGATATGTCTTAGACATGTGTTCTACGATGGAACCACAAGATGTCTAGTATGGACACACTTCATGAGTGAAGCTTGAGGTTAGACTCTTCAAAATATTTGGGTGTCCAGTATACATTCATGTACCCAAGGAGAAAGGGACCAAGCTAGACCCTTCAGGCAGAAAGGGTAAATTTGTGGGGTGCAGTGAATCTTCGAAGGCATACCGGATCTACATCCCTGGTTAGAGATAGATTGAGGTGAGAAAAGATGTTACCTTTGAGGAGGAGGTAGCCTTCAGGAGATCTACAAGATATCACATGGAGATTGATAGTGAAAGACAGGAAGAGATGGTGCATTCTCCCCCTCACCCTCCATCAGTTCAGAGGGAGACAATTAAGCATATTGATCAAATTGATCTCGTTGATCCTGTAGCTCCAGTTGATGTTCCCAGAGATATTGCAATAGGTCGGAAGAGACCTGCATGGGATCGTCAAACTCTGTAGGAGGTAGAAAGACATGCAACTTCTCGTGGTACCTTATGAGAGAGTAAGATAAATCAGATATATTCGTGCTATGCCACAACTATGAGCCACATCATTGATTATGAGCCTTCCTATTATGAGGATACAACTAGTCAGCTAGTATGGAGAGATGCCATGATGGAGGAGTATCAGTCCATCATGAAGAATGATGTGTGGGATATTGTTCTGATACCTGATGGGGAAGTTTGTAGTGAATTCTAAGAGGATATATAAGATCAAACACATATCTAACGGGAGCATCGAGAAGCATAAAGTGAGATTTGTTGCTAGAGGATTCTCTCAAGTGGATGGAATAGATTATGGGGAGACATTTGCTCCTGTTGCTCGATACAATTCTATCCAGATGATTATTACCCTTGCAGCATCCATGGGTTGGAGACTACATCAAATGGATGAGAAGATAGCCTTTCTCAATGGAAAGATTGAGGAAGAAGTATACATCAAGCAACCAGATGGTTTTGTGATACATGAGAAGGAGTCTCATGTGTGCAGGTTGAAGAAGGTCTTGTATGGACTCAAGCAGACACCTTGAGCTTGGTATGCGAGGATTGATGGACACCTGCTAATTTTGGGCTTCAACAAAGTGTTGTTGATGCCAACTTGTACTACAAGATTGTTAATGGAGAGTCCCTAATTTTGGTCCTCTATGTTGATGATTTTTTCCTCATCGGTATAGAAATCCTTATTGTTGAATGAAAGTATGCATTGGCCTCTGAGTTTGTGATGAAGGACCTTGGTATAATGCATTWCTTATTAGGACTAGAGGTGTGGCATAGAAATGATGAGATATTCATGAGTCAGAGGAAGTACACGGTTGAGATATTGAAGAAGTTTGGGGTGTTGAATCGCAATCCCATGGMTACACCAATCATGGCGAATCTRAAGAAACTAAGTGTGTCTTCTTCTGATTCTGACGAGATTGATCTGACCCTGTATAGACAGTTGATTGGATCATTGATGTATCTCRTTAACACCATACCAGATATTTGCTATRMAATGAGTGCACTTAGCCATTTTATGAKYCAGTTGAGACAGACACACTAGATTGTTGCGAAGCATGTGTTGAGATACCTATGAGGCACAGTTGGAAGTGGTCTAAGATATACTTCCAGTACTGACATGAGATTGCAAGTATATACTGACTTTGATTGGGAAGGGAGCATGGTGGATAGGAAGAGCACCTCTGGGTGTTGCTTCACTTTGGGATCTACCATGGTTTCCTGGTGTAGTAGGAAACAAACTTTTGTGGCTTTTAACACCGTAGAAGCAGAGTACATTACATTGAGTGTGGCGATCCGCAAAGCAGTGTGGCCTCACAAGCTCCTTACATATTTATTTGGACATGTGCTGGATTCCATCATTATTCATTGTGATAACCAGAGCTCTGTGAATATCTTATAGAATCCAATGTTTCATGACAAATCGAAACACATTGAGATCAAGTACCTTTAGATCCATGATATGGTGTAGAGGAAGGAAGTATTGGTGTAGTACCTTCCTACAGATGAGCAAGTTGTTGATGTTATTACCAAACCCCTTACCAGGACGAAGTTCAAGTACTTCTGTGACAGAGAATGCCTCCCTCACTGAGAGGGAATGTTAATGTTTACAGCTTTCTGATAAATTCTCCAGATTGTACTCCTCTGTGACTGGGTTGAGTTGATCTGTGAAGACACTTATCCGAGTGGGATAAGTGGGTTTGGGATTATATCCCAACATCCCTTGTGGAGAGCACATGAGGACACGTCAAGGGAGTTGACCTTGACACCACACACTATGGGGAGTTGACCCTAGTGTTTCTAGAGGGAGTAGCCTCTAGAAGTCCACATGGGAGTGCCATGTATGATAGAAATTCTCCAAATCGTACTCCTCTGTGACTGATTTGAGTTTATCTGTGAGGACACTTATCCGAGAGGGATAAGTGGGCTTGGGATTATATCCCAACGTCCCTTGTGGAGAGCACATGAGGACACATCAAGGGATTTGACCTTGACGTCACACACTATGGGGAGTTGACCCGAGTGTTTCTAAAGGGAGTAGACTCTATAAGTCCACATGGGAGTGTCATGTGTGACAAACCTTTTGCTACTATGGTGGTTGTGTGCCATTAGCAGAGATTGTGTGTCTCTGGATAGTAGTTATGTACTACTAAAGTGGTTGTGTACCATTGGCAGTGACTGTGTGTCACTAGATAATAGATGTGTGCTACTAGCAGTGGTTGTGTACCACTAGACAATAGTTTTGTACTACTATGGAAAGATACCTCCTTAGATAAGAGGGAGTGTTGATGTTTCATCGTCGAGCAAACCTTCTCCTAGATTGGGTTGTAGACCAAGGGAGATAGGATACATTTATCACAAAGGTGTACTTGTGGTAAATGGACCCAGGCGTAGTCCTTCCTTGATCACGACAAGGAATAATATGGACTCGAGGTGCTTGAGGTGGTTTCCACCTGTCATTTAGCATCAGGGTGGCATTCACTCACAGGGGTGTACCTGTGGTGAACAACCCTGGTGTAGTATTTGTCCTAGTCATGGTGATTTGACAAGGAATGATAAAGACTCAAGATGCTAGATGTTATCATATGCGGTTCGAGAGTGAGCCCGATCTCAGAGAGAATCAATTGGCTCAGAGGGAGAGCCACAGAAGGAGTTTCTCCTTAGTTCATGTAGGAGAGAGACATCTCCCAAGATTGACAAGAAAGTGTCATGAGTCTAGGGCGGAGTTTGTATACTTCAGAGACAAGCTTGGCATGATGTAGAATGTCTCCCTCGTTGAGAGGGAGTGTTGATGTTTAGATAACAACGGGAATACATTCTCTTAGATTAATAATTAATAATATAATTATTTATTATTAAATAATATATATAATAAGTAAATGATAATAATAAATAGTTATTTATTATCCAAGGGACACATCCTTTCATGGGTGGTCACCATATGTTCTCTATATA
>JASDQU010109687.1:150320-171469 GCA_032191745.1 Picea mariana | reverse complement strand
TTTATAAGTTACATGTTGGCACCAATAAAAAAATAATTGTAAATCGATAATAATGTTTAACTTACAAGTCTTTGAAGATACATTTTTAATGCGACATGTAAGCATAACCTATATTTGATCTACTGGCAATAAGAGCATCCAATGACTCTTATTCAAACTCATTCATCTATGAAAAATGCATGGTCAATTGAAAATCACAATACCAAAAGAAGAACAAATATTAATTGTGTTGGTTGAAAAAAGGTATGTGGCTCTCAAATATATATTGGATTAACCTGCTTTTGTCTTGTTATCTAGACTGATGTGTTACTTTTGTGCCTTTTTGAGCTATTTTCTATTAAATTAGAATAGTTCAAAAGTAAACATTCAATTTTTGTTTCTTTTGCATTGATTTTTTTTTTAATTTATAAAATTATAGTAGAATAACATTTTTTTATGCACTCTAGTGTTGGGTAGGCTCTTAGTGCACCTCGATTCTTTGTATTTCTTTCACCATCTCCTTGCACACTTTCTTACACATTCCTACCAACATTTTGTTGATATCATTACATTGTTTATCCGATTTTGTTTTGATTACCCCATAAAACATATTTCATATGAAGTGAATATACACATGAATGAATAAAAATTTAAATTATGTATAACATGTACATTAAATTATGAATTAATTACAACTACAAATTACCTTCGTATGCATTTTTTCATGTTGTTGTATGTTTTTACCAAGACAAATTTAACGTGTTTCTAGACCAGACCTAAGGATACTTTTCCATGATCATACTAAGGATGAGGTTCTTGGGTTCTTTGCTTTCATTTTGTACAGTAAGTGGAGAGTACATTTTTATGTCCTTTCCACCAAGCACCTCAAATCTCTATAAAGTTGTTTAAGCAATATTTCTTCGAAGTTTTTGAAGGCCATTTTGTCATTCTTTATATGGTTTACACAAATTTTCTTCTTTGGAAGACACGATAGTCTCTCCTCATTACACCCCTATAATCCGCATGCACACCTACATTTGTGTATGCGTGAAAATCGTTAATAACTATGATTACAAAATTAAATACATAGTACAATGCAAAAAAGTACCATGCCAATCACTTCTTGATCTAGCTACCTCTATTTGTAGCATTTTCTTGAAGGTGCATTTGATATTCTTGCACAACATATGTTGACAATATCATTCCACTTANATATATATATATATATATATATATATTTCGACATTTCACATCAATTGACTATGATTAATTCCTTTCGCATTTGTTTCTACTAATTTCTCACCATATAAGTCCTACAAATGATCATATGGTTAAACATTTCAAAGCCACCTTCCTCTTAGACAATATATTAAAAAACTACTAAATCACATATTAGAGAAACAACATTTTAAAGTTGTCTATTCCTTTCCCATTTATTTCTACTAATTTCTCACCATATAAGTCCTACAAATAACCATATGATTAAACATTTCAAAGCCACCTTCCCCTTAGACTATGTATTAAAAAACTACTAGATCACATATCAAAGAAGCAACATTTTAAAGTTGTCTAATGCTCTTTATGGTGAAAATTGCACTAATGCACTTGCATGAAAAATACCGTGCGTGAATTGTTTTAATAGAAACACACTAATGTACCTTTTTTATGTTTTAATAGAAACACATTAGTGCAACCTTTTTTTTATTATAAATATTCAATGAGAAAACAAATGCCATTTAAAATCTTTTTAGGGGAAACAATGCACCAATGTGCAAAATTACTTGCCCATGGTGCTTCACAAAATACATAAACATATTTTATAAAACCTAATATTAACAATGCTATGAATTTAAAATGGAAGAGATTTCTTGAGTACTATAGCATTAATAATTGCTTGCCCATGGTGCTTCACAGAATACATAAACATATTTTATAAAACCTAATATTAACAATGTTATAAATTTAAAATGGAAGAGATTTCTTGGGTACTATAGCATTAATCGGACCATCAAAATACCAAGAACCTTTTAAATATCTCTTCCTACTATATTGAAATTAAAAGCATTGGTGTGAGTATATTTATAAAAGAAGCCCTACATTTCTACATCAAGGCAACTAAAATAATTGGGAGAAACAAATTAAGTATAGAATTGGAAATATTCAAGGTATTTTCCCTCTAATTTTATCTATTCTTATTTTTATTTAAAGAAAGTTAAACTTTATATTAAACAATTGTACCAAGGCAAACAACAATATCCACATAATCTATTATAAATTTTTGGTAAACTTTATATTAAACAATGTACTGAGGAAAACAAAAATATCTAAAGGATCTATTATAAATTTTTGGCTTATAGCCAAATATTTCTTCGACTACTAATATACTATAAAACATACAAATCATCTTGAGAAATTTCCACATTGTTTGACAATAAAATTTCTTAACAAATTGCCCCAACAAAAAAAATGATTTTGAAGTACATCAATTGTCAATTGATTCATATTCTAGGACCTCCTGTTGTCTACTATGGAGTGGAGATTCTTCTTCTACTTCCATTAACACAACACCAAACCCCCCTTAACCTTCATCTGTGTTTCCATGCCGAGAAGCAACTGACACTTGGTTGATGGAAATTGACTGAGTATGTTGTGGTTGGACCAACGATCCCATAAACTGAAATTATGTTTCCAAACTCTCGATACGTTGGGTGAAGGATTGTCCCAGATTTCCCACTTTTACTAATAATTGGTGAAGGGTAGAACGATTTGCTTCAAAGATTTCCTCATGGCGATGGAGGATATATTTTGTTAGACATGGTGTTGGAATTGATGTAAAAGGGGGTCAATATGCTCAATGTTGGATATCGTGTTGAAGTTGGCATGAATGTCAAAAGAAGGATAATATGGTATTGAGACAAAAAGTTTGTTCTTTGATGTCAAAGAGGTCCAATGTGGTAATCAACATCGTGAATTTGGTATGGTATTTTGTGTGACATCCCACCATCTCAAAATTCCAGTTCTATGGATAAGTATTTGAAGTAATTTTTTTGTTCTATCCAAACCATCACTATCTTCCTTGGTATCTTTACTCTGAAATGATAGCAAGCCCAAAATAAAAACCCTGCAATCCTAGGATAACATATCTACCGAATTGCAAAACATAAACAAAAGATCATCAACTTATCTTCTGAACAGAATATAAGAAATCATTTCTATGGATGTTGAAGTTGTTCCATAAAAATGCAAGGGAAAGATCAAAATCTGGTGCTCAAACAAAATTATAAGTGAACAAGGATTACAACAAATGCAATATGTCTATGTGTAATTATAAGAGAAACAATGATCTTTTCAAAACTGATCGTTGGAATATGATTTGGGACTAACAAGAAGAGCCTTAATTAGAGAAAACATGGACAACAATGATCAAGTGTAAGCAATATCGGATGATCCATGCTCATTTTGCATTATGTGACAGTTGACGAGAGTCAACACAAATGTGGACGTGAAAATGTAATTCAAATTCACCTATGTATTGATAAAATCCACCATAGATTTGGAGCAATCCCAAATCAACGACCTTAATCCAATTTTGTGTTTGAAATAACACGATATCTAAATGAGGAAGGCGGATGTGAAAAGATTATTATGTCAAATTTGATAATCCATGTGTCATCCTTATGTGTTATCACGTTTTGGTTTGAGGTTATTTCGTATGCATGTTGCAAGAGAAAAAAAAACATTTTGATCGTCCACTCAACACAAGATTAAAATCGATTTGTTGATTTGGTTAAATGTCCAAATAAGCTCTGTTTGTGTTTGCACTTAGTCACAAGCCGAAGTCATATGGGAAATATGAAGTTGCTTTGGGGGCTAATTGGGATAACACCGATTATATTGCATAGTCACATGGGAAGGAGGTAAGCCCTCGAGGTCTTACACATTGATAAACACATAGCGCCTTCGTGATTTAGACCACGGTCCTAGCCTTTGGTCATGTTGGAAACTTGAAGCAAGAGACAGTGCCATAATCAAGTGGAGTATGAAAAAGCCTAAGGTTTGAATGAATTAACAAGAGTTTTTGATCTGGTAGAGGATTGAAAAAATTTGAGAACCACTACAGAAAACCAAAAAAAAGGGGGGTTGAGTCCGACTATGACTCCTTAAAATTCATTGATTGGATTTGATCATTAATCCAACCAGGCTCTTTACAATGAAAAACAAAAGAAGAACATTAATGTGAAAATTTACTTGAAGAAAGTTAAGAAAAAAAAGAAAAAAAAAACTCAGAGCTCGAATCCAGTTAACTTTTTTCAGGATTAGGGTTTTATTAAAGAACTGTTACAATAGTTGTAAACATAATTTGACACTCAACCAGTCCATTGATGTTACAAATCTTTTAGCGTGTGAAGGGATAGATGTTGGACAACTTACAAGGGATTTGAAATCTTTTAAAATTAAAATCAACTAATAACAACAACAGAAAAAACAATGTTAGTGTTAATTAAATGAAGAGGTGCAATGTTTCATTATTAAAAAGACATAATGGTTCAATGCCATATATGTTGGAAGACTATATAAAGCAAAAGGGCTTGGTGAAAAGAAGGTGTCTCTGTGATCCAATTCAGAAGATCAAAACAAAATCAGAGTCCAAGTAAGATATTAAATATGCTCATAAAGTGAGGGTGGAAGGGAGGATCAAGGAAGGATTGTAGTCCTCTACAAGTTGATGCATGAAGCAAGGGAGTTGGTGCTTCCTAGAGTTGGTGCTCAAACAGGGAGTTGGTGTCTCCTTGAGTTGGTGCTCAAAAGAAGATAGATTGGTGTCTCCTATACATTGTAACTTGTACATTTTGTGATTATTATAATTGATTTTTGTTTTCAATACATTCTTGTTGATCAATTGTTGTGATTAATAAGTTTAATATTTAATTATTATTAAAATATTAAAAAAGAAGCAATATTGATTCACCCCCCCTCTCAATAATGGACAATATTTCAACAATTGGTATCATAGCAGGTTCCTTCACCACAGTCTAAACACTTGAAGGCAAGATCTTGATAAATCACTATGGATCAACAACAAGGAATGTCCTCTAACAGAGCACCATTATTCAAAGGAAACGATTATACATTTTGGAGTATAAGGATGAAAAGTTATCTAATGGCCCTTGGATGTGATGTTTGGCTATCTATGGTAAATGGTTACACTACACCAACTATTTTACCTTTAGAGACTGCTGCAAAGAAACTCTACAATGATAATTCAAGGGTTGTTAATGCAATTCTGGGTGGATTAGCAAACTCCATATTCGTAAAAGTGATGCATTGTAAATCAACAAAATAAATTTGGGACAAACATAAAATAATCTATGAAGGAGATGCTAAAGTCAAGCAATCAAATCTTCAAACATACAAAGGGTAGTTTGAAAGTCTGAAGACAAAAGAGGAAGAAAACATTGCAGAATGTCTTCAAAGAGTGGATGAAATTGTCAATTCAGTCAAAGCTTTGGGAGAAGATCTAGAAGGAAAAATTATTGCTCAAAAGGTCTTGATATCATTACCAATGAGATATGATGCCAAGGTATCTACCTTGGAATATTGAGAAGACCTTGACAAACTTACAATGGATGAGCTTCATGGGATTCTCATAGCCTATAAAATGAGAACCGGGAAAGATAAGCCATCAAAAAGGGAAGCAACTTTCAAAGCATCAAAGACAACAAAGAACCATGAGCATGTTCCAAATGCAAAACATTTAGATATATCAGATGAAGAAGAGGCCAATTTTATAAGGAAGCTCCAAAAAGGGTCTGGGAAATATAAAGGGAAGTTACCCTTCAAATGCTTCAATTGTGGCAAAGCCTCCAAATGTCTCTATCCCAAGCAGGAGAATAGTAACGATGAATATACCTACAACCATAAAGAGTTTAAGAAGGGAAAAAATGGAAACAAGAAGAAACTTTACAAGAAAAAGAAAAACTTTTACTCCAAAGAAAACAACAATTCTTCAGACATGAGTGAAGATGATGACACNTAATGCAATTCTAGGTGGATTAGCAAACTCCATATTCGTAAAAGTGATACATTGTAAATCAACAAAATAAATTTGGGACAAACATAAAATCATCTATGAAGAAGATGCTAAAGTCAAGCAATCAAATCTTCAAACATACAAAGGGCAGTTTGAAAGTTTGAAGATGAAAGAGGAAGAAAACATTGCAGAATGTCTTCAAAGAGTGGATGAAATTGTCAATTCAGTCAAAGCTTTGGGAGAAGATCTAGAAGGAAAAATTATTGCTCAAAAGGTCTTGATATCATTACCAATGAGATATGATGCCAAGGTATCTACCTTGGAATATTGAGAAGACCTTGACAAACTTACAATGGATGAGCTTCATGGGATTCTCATAGCCTATTAAATGAGAACCGAGAAAGATAAGCCATCAAAAAGGGAAGCAACTTTCAAAGCATCAAAGACAACAAAGAACCATGAACATGTTCCAAATGAAAAACATTTAGATATATTAGATGAAGAAGAGGCCAATTTTATAAGGAAGCTCCAAAAAGGGTCTGGGAAATATAAAGGGAAGTTACCCTTCAAATGCTTCAATTGTGGCAAAGCCTCCAAATGTCTCTATCACAAGCAGGAGAATACTGACAATGAATATACCTACAACCATAAAGAGTTTAAGAAGGGAAAAAATGGAAACAAGAAGAAACTTTACAAGAAAAAGAAAAACTTTTACTCCAAAGAAAACAACAATTCTTCAGACATGAGTGAAGATGATGACACATAGCTTCTATTTATGGGAATATAAACTCAAAATAATGTTGTTGATGACAATGAAGAAAACTTTGAAGTTGAAGGAGAAGTAAACCTTGAAGAAGAACTCATCAGTGCCCTTGAAGAACTAAGAAAGTATAAAAATAAGAACAAGTCCTTGAAAGAACAATTAGTGGAATATGAAGGGAAACAAAAATCAAGAGAAAAAGAAGTTTCAAAAACATCAAAGAAACAAAACAAATTATTATTGACTTGAAGATTGAACTCCAAGAAGCCAAAAGAATTGAAGAAGTCATTTTAAAACAACTCAATGATAAGCAACAAGATTGTGAAAAGCTAGAGGCTGAAATTGTGCTTCTAAAAAGGGAACTTGAGAAAGGGAAGAACCACTCAAGATTTGAAAACAACTCAAAAATCTTGGACAATATTCTTAGCAATCAAGATCGCCAAGTAATAAGACAGGGTTGGGTTATGACCAAAAGAATTTTAACAAAGGATCTAACTCTACATCTCAGGAAACTAACAGAATCCAAAAAGTTATGCAACTGCCCTTTAGAGCTCTCTCAAAAAGAAAGAAGACAAGTTAAAAGTTGATTCTAATATACATAAATTTGCTTTACTTTCAAAAGAAAATGAATATAGATGGAATACAATTACAAGAATAACTCTCTCCAAAAGGTATCAACATCTCTTTCTTGGATAATGCTTCTCTTGCAATAATTTTGGGCATAAGCATTACATTGTAGAGCTTATCATAAAAATGTTCAAAGATATGTTTATAATAACAAGAAGAATAGGAATATTCATGAGAATAGAAACTATAATCCATTATCTCCATTATAATATTACAATGTTGAATGTTTCAAGTGCAACAATTGTGGTCACAAAGCTAGTGAGTGTAGATTATCAAAATTCTCCATGAAAACAGGTTTCCCTAACATTCAAGAAAATTATAAAAATATGTGGAAGGAAAAACACTTGGAAGAAAAAGAAACAGAATGAAAGGTAGCCTTGTATGCCAAGAGTAAAAAAATCCAATGGTATGTTGACAATGGATGTTTTAAACATCTGACAGAAGATCAAAATAGATTTCTCTGTCTAGAAAGAAAAGAAAAGGGAAAGGTTACATTTGTAGATGATGCCTATACAAAGATACTTGGAAAGGGTATAGTAAGTATGGGAAATAATAGAGCCAAAACATAAAATGTGTTGTTAGCTGAAAACTTGAAACCTAATCTCCTTTGTGTGAGCCAAACATGTGATCAAGGTCACATACTCATATTTGACTCTCAAAAATGTTAAATTAGAGAAGAAGGCTCAGGAAAATTAGTACCTATTGTACCAATAACACCAAGCGACGTATATATCTTAAACATAGAAGAAGAATAAAGGTGTTGCATGAGCCAAGTAGATGAAAGTTGGCTATGGCACAGAAGAATGGGACACATAGGTTTTGACAATTTGATAAAAGATGGTAAGAAGGAAGCCATGAGAGATATGCTAAAGATTATTAAACCTTCAAACTCTGTTTATAAGCAGTGCTAACTTGGAAAGCAGACAAGAGTAAGTTTTAAGACAAAGGAATACTCTACATCAAAAACTTTGGAACTTGTTCATACCGACCTCTGTGGACCAACAAGAACCAAGAGTTTACAAGGTGAACATTACTTCATTGTATTCATTGATGACTATACAAGAACTACCTGGGTATCCTTGCTAAAAGAAAAATCAGAAGCACTCAACAAATTCAAAGTCTTCAAAGCACATGTTGAGAATGAAACTGATCTCAATATCAAGTACCTAAGATCAAATAATGGAGGGGAATTTACCTCAAATGAATCTAATGAGTTTTGTGCAGATCATGGAATTAAAAGACATTTTTCAGCCCCAAGAACTCCTCAAAAAAATGGAGTTGTTGAAAGGAAAAATAGAATTGTTGAAGAAGAAACCATGACTATGTTAAATGAATCTAAACTCCTAGATATTTATTGGAGAGAAGCAGTATATACAAAAATATATATACTTAACAGAGCAAAATTTAGAGTTAACCTTGACAAGACACCATATGAGTTGTGGTTTGGCAGACCATCATTAGTAAAACACTTCAAAGTCATTGGGAGCAAATGCTATATAAAAATAGATGATGAAAATCTAGGAAAAATTGATTCTAAATCAGATGAAGGAATATTTCTTGGTCACTCATCAAATAAAAAGGCCTACAGATGCTACAATCTAAGATTGCACAAAATTTCGGAAAGTGCAAATGTAAAGGTGGATGATCTAACATCAAGAAGAATCAAATCTCAAGACAATTCACAAGTTGATGAAATAAGAAGAGATGATGATGAAGAAGAAGAAATTGAAGAAATACAAGAAGAACAATCACAAAGTGAGGAAGAAAATGAAGAGGAAGCATCACCAAGACAAGAGTCAAAATCACCATCAAGAAGAGTACAAACAGATTGTTATCACATGGAATTGATTGGGTCAATTCAACCTTAGGTTTTTTATTTTTATCTTTAGTGTTGTTTAGTTTTTACTTCTGTCCTATTCCTTATAGTCTTTTAGGTTTTAACACAAATAAAGTTAGTGTTGATGTTGGCCCAAACCCTTGGGTTATATCTTCATCTCTATTATAAGATTAGACAAGCCATCATCCTTATGCCTCCACCACCACCCTGACATGTCACCACTTCCACAATGTACTAAAACCACTCCACTTTGTCCCTCTACCTGTTAGAAGGTCAAATCAGGTTCTTTTTCTACGTTGCCATCTCATCAAATAGTTCACAGCGCATCTCAAGTACACTTTGCTTTCGTCGCCATGATTGCACTTATGATGCTTTGTCATCCGGTCTCCTTGTTTTCAACAATTATGTTTTTAATGAAATAACCTAGGATTTCATCATTTAAAGCTTTTCTAACTGTTTTTCGAAGATTTCAAATTGCACCTAGCTCGGCGCTGCAAAAACTGGTGTTTTCAGAATAGGCGCTACGAAAATTGCTCCGAACTGGCTAGTGAAAAGTGAGTTGGAGGTTAGACCAACTGTAGGTGGATTCTTCCAAGCTCAAGCATATCAATTTTCAAGCCTCGGCCTCCAGGTACTCTGTGAGCATTTTAAGCTTTGTTGAAGGACAATAAAGGCTGTTTTTTTATCATTTCTTCTCCTAGGCGCTACGAACTGATGGTCCACACTATCAACTATCCCTCTTACCTATGTTATCACAATTCTCAGCCAATTGTAGAGCTCTCAACTTCCTTTTACTAAAGCTTAACAAACCTTGCTATCAGGCCACCTTGCCTATCCCTTACTTGGCTTTTGTTGCTTATGCTGCGAACTCTACTGTGAATCCCCTGTTTTGGCACTGCAAACTCTGTGTAGCAACTCAACACTGTTATTCACCTACCTCATAACATGTACTAGATGGTTATCATAAAAAAAATCATTATAATTCAAGTCTATCTATTTTGGAATTTTTAAAAAGGGACTTTTGTTGATAAAGTTATAATGAGTTTTGCAAAATAATGGTGAAGTATTAAACAAAATCTTTTTGTAGCAACTTTCTCCTGGTATCTCCATTTTCGTATGTAGTCTTCTTTCATTTCCTAACTATCAATTGTCCTTTCATAATCCTGGAGGTCAAATAGACTGAAGAACATTAAAACCTTCGACAAAAACCAGCTTTGAAAAAGATTATCCATCCAAACCCTGAGACCTATGTCTTTCTATTTTTTCTCTTGCATCACTCAAATTGTTGGTTTAGTTTTCTTCCTATAACATCAATAGATACTCCACAGCAAAAGAAGGCTCACAAGGGTGGGGGAATTGTGAGAATTGAACCCTATGACTTGTAGTTGTTTCCTGTTGAACCTCTAATCAGGGAGGTCTTCTAAAGAGTGGGATGTTTCAATTTCTGTCAGAAAACATAGAGGGGGCACCCTGAGGTAGCTAGAGAATTTGCCTTGAATTTTGATGGAACCAAAACTAAAGTTGGGACTCTTGAACTTGAAGTATCTGAAGCAACGATAACAGTAGCTACCATGATACCAAATACTGATGAAAGATGGTTTAAGGCCATGAATCTAAATGTAGCCTTCTCTAAATAATTCCTTAAACCAGAATGTCAAGGATATAACCTATCAAAGGGAGTGCCTAGGAGCCACATGGTTGAAGGATTTGATAAGATGCTAAGGGTGATCCAAATATATTTCACCTGTTAGGGCAGGTTCAATATGATTTATCAATACCACATTAGACTTTTGTTGCACTTCACAGGCAAAGACCTCATGAATCTCCCTTTCTATTTGTTTAGAAGCATTGGGAAAATGGCTGACAGGGTCCAAGCTAAGTCTAAGGTAGTTGATACAAATGTTTTTCACTCAGGGCTGATTAAAATGCTTGTGATGGAAGAGTTGATGAAGACAAACATTGACTGGGAGTAGTTCATTGCCTCTGCACATTTGCAATTGAATGTTTCTCCTATTCCACAATCCAAAGTGCAGAGTCCTCTTTAGGTTGAAACTATTGTTCACACATAGATGAGTAGGAAGAGGAAGAGCAAAGACATTGCTAAAAACGATGAGGATCCCAAGGAACAAGAAGAAGAAGGGGGATCTCATTACTCTTCGCAAAGGGATTTTTCACCTGAACCAGCTCCATAAATAGCAGAAACTCCATCAACTAGAGACACATGCACAAAAGGAAGGAGGTTACTCTTCCCCTCACTAGCTACTGCAGTTGAAGCTAAAGCTAGGAGGCCCTTCACCAGGTCATCAACGAAGAAGAAAAGTGTTGAAAAATAAGACATAATAGAAACTCCCATCAAGAGAAAGGGTAAACGTAAAGTTGAAGTTGTTGAAAAACATATTGAGGTCATAAACATAACCACTCCCCCAGAAAACCCTACCTTCAAAAGACTGAACATATAACTCAAAGAAGTCAGCGAGGAGATTGCTAACTTGAAGGGAGAAGGATTGGTTGAGAGGAAAAAGTTGAAGGATCTTATGGATATGTATCTCGAAAGTATTGATAAATCCAGGTTTACAACAAAGATATTTTTGCCCCTCCATAGGCAGCTTAAGAATTTATACAGGCAGACAGGGATTTACAAGCTCAGATCAAAAGACTTAAATTGGAGTTGCAACCTTTTAAGGAAGAACTAGCCCAAAGGAATTTGAATATGCTAGCCCAAGCTGCCACAAGGAGGAGTTTCAGGCTTAGAAAGTAATGGATGAAACAACTTAAGAAATCTCAGTTTTGGGAACGATTGCTCTTTGCTTTTTGAATATTTTTGAGGAATTATGTTGCTTATAACTGAGTTTTTCACTCATACACCACATTATGAGGCTTCTACAGGCATACCTAACTCTGGAGAAAGTTTTAGGGTGTTTTAGGGCTTAAACTAGACTAATTCGGCAGCTACAGGACAGTTCGCAGCGCCTGGCGCTGCAAACTTCGCTGCGAACTGGTTGATACAGTCAGCGCTATAGGATATGTTGCAAACTCCTATTTTGATGGTTTCAAGAGGATCAACGATCACCAGATGGCTAGGGGAGCATGGTACAACTGTTTGGAGGTCAATTTAAAGCTGGAGGATACTTGGAAATAAAAGAAATGTGCTCAAAGGACACCTCATTATGCAAGATTAAGGTGTTAGGATAGTTGCCAACATTAGCCTTTTTTATAGCAGTTTGTTATTTCCAGTTTGTACATGTGTAATTACCTCAATTTAAGATGGAAGAATCCTATGTTAGAGGATGAAACTCGCATTGTATGTTATTTTTCCCTATCTAGGCTATAAAAGGAGCATTATAAGACATTTTGTAGGTTCGAATGGTTAATGTAAAAAACTCTTTTGGTGATATTAATGTAACAAAGCCTACTCTAGTTTGATGTATTAGACTTGATGAAATTTTGTTTAATGGAAGTCATTTTTCTCTCTGGCCATCTTATCTCTCTCTCTCACTCTGAAATTTTACTATCATTGAATGATTCAAATGATATTTTGTAGCTGTATTACAATGAAGGTTTAATTGTGATGTTGTTATAACTTTCTCAGAGTTTTTAGCTTGGATTTAAGAAGCTCTTGTATCCAAATCTTTTCTCTCTTTTTTATACTGATAAAGTCTGATGCTAGTGGTAGACTCACTTCATTTTTCTTACTAAGGCTTCCTTCTATCCACACTGATCCTCAAAACCTTGATCTAAGTTAAACAAGACCTCTTTTGTTGATGCATTTTATCTAGAATTTCTTGTGTTTTGACATTGTTGAACTGATTTTTATCCATTTGACACCACATTTTAAGATTTATCTCATAAACCTATTGATGGGTATTGAGCTTGCACTTTAGCAGTCAAATTGTAACTATCATTGCTAAAATTCTTGGTGTCGTTGTCGGTGAACAGATTGAAAACATTTCCCTGGGATTCAACGACAAAGAAATATTGATTATGAGGGTGCATAGTAATCAGTACATTGAAGACTGCAGTTTGCACCTGGAGACTCCATTGTTTCAGTTGTGGCTCCTAAAGGCAAGCACACGAGGTCTACCCCACATATACCTCTGGCTACACCTGAAGCTGACCCAGAGAAGATCATCAAGAAAGGAAAAGCTTCTCAAGAAGTCTTTTCAGATGTTGTTCCAAGCACTACTGGTTATTTTCTCGATTCCAGTTTTCAAACACCAGTAGTTATATCTAGTGCTCCTCTTTTACCCTCTGTTGAAATTTCTAGAAATTTAAATCTTGAAGATTTTCCTATGGAATATTCTTATTTTTCTCCCAAATTGAAAGAAGAAAGTTTTGAAGTTCTTGCCTCACATGATGTTGTAAGTTGGTTTAGACTTGATAGCTTAGAGGATTTTCCTACCCTAGGTTCTCCTTCTCCTCCCTCTCTTAAAATCGTTGTGACCAAAGAAGAAGAAACCTCAGTTCCCTTGGAATTTCCACCTTCTTCTTCCAAGACTCAGCCTCTCCTTGTTAAAACTGAAACTTCTCCATCCTATATCCATCCCAAGCTACACATTGTTATCGCACAATTTGTAGCTAGGTCAAATGGTTGTGAAGTAGAAAGCCAAACTGGCGTAACAGGAACCTATCCCACCCAATGTCACCACGATGGAGAGGTTCTTTCTCTTTAGGGAGGTTAGGCCCAGGGGAGACGTCCCCAGTAACCTGGAGTTTTGAAGAGGCAAAAGTTTAAAAGTCAAAGTAAAGTTCCCCCTTCACAGGTCACCACCAATACAGATAATCCCGGCTAAACAACCTATAACGAAGTGTAGGCCCAAAGAAGAACACCTGCCTGGAACAAAGCAACACCAAACCAATATATATGCAGGCTATGATTCAATGGGTGAGTACTTCACAAGATTATCTGATATTAATATAAACAATTATAACAATAAATATTGACGAAGTCAATGTTTGTTAATACAACAATGAAATAATATAACTCCACCAATAAATATCAAGATGATGTAGCAATCAATGTATCCAATCAATCCCTTATTCAATAAATGCTTAAAACACCATTCAATTGCCTATAAAGTGAAAAATGTTGCGTCAAGATGAAGTAACCAAGGGTGACGTCAGCCTTCTTAAGGTTAGTAGTTAGTTAGGGTTTCAATTTTAGCAAAGGTTTTGAGAGTTGTTTGATCACTTTCACTTCAACGCTGGAGGTCTAAGATCAGTGCCTAAGGGTTAATGGAGTCAATTTAGAAGAGGACGCAAGGGTTTAAGGAAACTAAGGACTGGAGGGAAGGGTTCTGAAGTGTGACTATGGCAGGGCCTCAGAATCAAAACCATAGGGGAAAGAGGCTCACTCCGGTGTTGCTAAAGCAAGGCCTCATGCTCTCTCCCCCTTCCTTAGGTCAACTTGGCAAAAATGGCTAGCATAAAAGATAAATCAAGACTAGAAAGTGTGGTGAGGGAGAGTGTTGCTAAGGCAAGGCTCTATCACCAAACCCTAGAAGAAGAATGACCCTAGGACGTCTCCTCCTTCTTGACTTCAGAAAGTACGACTAGCTCAGGGAGAAGAAGCAACAAGAGTGTAGCTATGGCTAGGCTCTTTCTTCCTTCTTCAATGGCTGAAAATTTCTCTTTTAGGGGACATGAAACAAGGACCTACTTGTGTGCTTGTCACCTAGGGTTTTTTATCAGCAAATTATAAACATATGCAAGAATATAAGACTACAACCATTCAATCAAGAAGTTTTGCAGAAAAAAACACTTACATATCACCATGAAATAGCAATGCAAACCCTAGTTGTAAGCCTTCCTTCAAGAGAAATGCCAAAAATGCCAAGAAATGCCTTCCTTCAACAAGTGCGCCTCACTAAACCATAAAATTGCCCAAGTAGGGCGCAAAAATTAGACCTCACTAAATGAGTGAGTGATGTGTTATGTCAAAATGAGGCTAAAACTCCTCAATATACAGTGTATCAATGACCTTAATTAATTTTAGGTCATAAAAATGGTCGACAAGACCAGAATACTGTTTTTACATAAAATTGTCAAATTAAAACCCTAACTAAGTTGTAATAAAGGTAAAATCCCATTCAAGGGAGGTGCTAGCCCCTTTTAGGGCAGATGATACATCCAGGAGCAAAACGTTGTCCCCCCAAGGGCCTCTCCAACATGCCACATGTGCCACTGCTGCCCAATCTGCCTCCAAAAATGACCATGAAGCTAGATGATGTCATGGTAAGGATGGGGACGCTCTGAGCCTTCCAATGCCAACATCCCACTAAAAAGGGGTCATTCCCCCCAGGTCGAGCTCTGCCAAAGTGCCTCAGGTGAAACGTCCTCTTCTTCTCGGTGCAAAACCTCGGTCAAACACTGTCTTGTCTCTACCCCCCTGATGGGGTGTCAACAACCATATGATGGGCTCTTCAACCCCATGGAGGTCCGAACTGATCATCTCCCCATGTGTATCGGTCCAAATGGTACCGGTCCGTCGGGCATAGTCCTACACATCAAAAACTACGCCCTCCATGGGCTCATTAGTCACAGGGATCATAGCAATGTCAATCACATTTCATCATTAACATTATCAAACATATGCATAAAAACCCCGATATATCGGTCAATAGCTCAAAGATATTATAATAACCTACAATACAAGATCAAAGAAAACGACAAGACATCCTATTGGGCTAACATCCATAAGAAAAGGGAAGTTTTCAGGAAGGTTTCATTAAAACCATGTAAATTAGGTGATGTGGTTAGGGGATGTCCAGACATGTGGGTAGAGTGAGAGCCAAGGATGCAGAATGTTATCTGTGGGTGCCTTTGTAGAAGGCAAGTTGTACCCGTCATAGATGCAAATTTTTCCATGCCCGTTCTTGCCTTTATTATTTTCTTTATTTTCTTTTTCTTCTTCTTTTTCTTTTTATTCAAGGGCTAACCGAAGGACACTGCCTTGGCATTGGACCAGAGCTGACAGTGTTACCCATAAGTACTTTCACAGAGATGAGAAAGTTGGCTCGTGATGAGACACCCTTTCCCTTGGCCATGCAACTAGAGGTCACTACCCTAGCGTGGTAACCAGATGGTGGCAATGTCATACTGTTAGGTACCCATGAACCTAATAGGCTGGCTCGTGATGAGACCCCCTATCCTCTTGGCTAGGTCTTGTTTGATATTTTTTGGGTCCATCTTGTTTCTTGTTGAGAGGCTTTTTATTGCCTTCTCGGGGATCCCTGGGCGAAGCATCTCGAGGTCTTATTTTTAGTCTTTTATCTTTTATCAACTGCTTTTACCTTCTGGGCCTTTAGCCCCTTCATCCCACAAGATAAGGTGCAAACCTACAAACAGGTCAATCCAATGCCCGGACAAGGGGAATGGGATAAATGAGCGGGAGATAAGGTGAAAAAGTGGTGGTATGATGGGAGCAGACAATGGCTCTTCAGAAATCCCCCGGTGGCAAACCAAAACCTATGGGTACAGGCTTGCTAAGGTACCCTATCAATCTTCCCAAGCATGGTCAAGTGGGTTAATGTAAGATCCAAGCAGTTGTCAGAGATAAAAGGAATCATATGCATATATCTAAAGGTTTTAATGATCAAAAGTGACACATACCATGATACCTGGACCAATTACCTCATGGAGCAAGAGCCTTCTCCGATACAAGACCAAGTCGATGGTGATGGATGTTGTTGTTGCTTACAAGACGAATCTGATGAAAGAAGAAAAGGATGGGCCCTCCAGGGCCATGCTCAGGTCAATCCTGCTCTAGGTACTCCATGTCTAGGACCTGTGGGTCTCGAGACATGATCTCCTAGTTATCCCTAGAAATCGGGGATAACATCTGGCTCCAACTCGGGGACATGTGCTCACCGTAGAGCGCATGAGAACCTCAACATCTCTGGCATAACCTGCAGACCTTCTCAAACTCGATAGAGGCATCAGTAACAAAAATGGGGCGGTAATGCCACCCCAATGTATATAGACATATATATATAAACTAAAATAAAACAACCAATATGCAAATGTGGAAGCAACTAACATGAAATGCAAATGGTATAATACATGAAAATGCCTACTTACCTGTACTTACCCGTGAAGTCATGTTCCCCCACCTTGGTGGGGTTTAAGGAGGTGCCCGCTAATAGGTAATGGGCGCCTTCTTCCTTCTAAAGTGGATAGGTAGTATGAGTCATTAATTGATTCCATTCCAACTTTGAAGGGTCCGAGCCATGACTGTGTGCTTCCTTTTACATTAGTTGGCTCTCCTTTCTGGGTATCCCACATCCATACCATGTCTCCCTCCTTGTATTTTTTGATTTTGTATTTGGTTGTTCCTTGAACAACCCTGGTGTATTGTACTGAGGGAGGGGGGTGGGCTTCTACTGTACAAACTTCTTGTGGAGACTGGTGGATTTGTACGTCATCTTCATGTTTCTTTAATATCTTCACCGTCCCAATTTCTTTGTAATTGAATTCATCTAGGAGTTGTTGTTATTCTTCTTTCTTGGGCCATTCAATCTGATCAAAGTCCTCCTCTGTTGCAAATGGCATGTCTTCTGGAGAATACTTCTGAAGGGTTTGTATCATCTCGTTTTATGCTTTGTCATTATTGATGGAGTGAATAATATCCTGCACATGGTCCCTAGTTATTGGCACATTGAGTAGACGTCCTACCGTTCCATTTTTCAAAGGTAATTGCAAGAATGTGAGATTCATCTCAAGGGCACCACCTAACATTGCACCAAACTTCCTAGATAACAACATTCCCCATACATCTAGGACATCAACCACCGCAATGTCAATGTGGATCATCTTCTCTGGATACTCCTTTAGGCGAACTTCAACATTTTCAACCACCCCATGTGTGGGTATTGCTTTAGATTTGAAACCACATACATTTATGTAGGGACATGTGACCTTCAAACCCACTTGTTGCATGACTTTGAGTGACATCATGTTGGCGCCAGCACCTGTATTTAGCATGCAATTGTTGAGCTTTTGTCGTTCATTGTCAAAGTCATGAAGAAAGGAGGGTTTTCACCATATTGGACCCTGAAATGATCATCTTGCAACATAATAGGGGGTTCCATAGGTTCATCTGATCCCAAAAAGAAAGTATCAACCCGTTCCTTGATGGATGGGATCTTGATTGCTTCTCTCAGGGGGACATTCACATGCATCTTTGATAATGCCCCTTCGAAGTCAAAATTTAGGTCAACCTTTCCAGCCTTGGATGTTTTGGGAAGAAGTATCTCCAAGGGTGGGGACTTTGCCTAATCAACAGTTGGTTGTTTCAAATTCTTTTTCTGTACACCTGGAATTCTTGTTTCTTTAGATTTTCTCGTGATTCTTGATCCAGGTTGTTTATCACTGCCATCCTTGTTGATCTGGTTGCTTCTTTCACGGCTTCCTAATGTTCTACATCTGTGATATTTATCTAAGGGAAATCCATGTCGTTGACTTGTTGATGGCCACTATTGTAGGGGCACTCATGTTCCCAATGTGCTTCGTTGCATTCCAGGCACCAAGGATTTTCATCAACAACGTTTGCAAGGGCCAAAGTATTCGGAACTTCATGCTCATTCTTTGGTTTGTAAAACTAGCTTCCTTCTAGAATTGTCCTTTGTACGAGACCCTCGGTGCTTGGGTCTGAGATCTTTCGAGCTTGACAATCCTACTCATCATTTCCTCTTGATTCTTTATGAGGCCATACATAGAGGCTTGTAGCTTGGTGATACTAGTACATAGATCCAAAGTAGGCTCAACATTGTGTACTATCTTTGGTTTAGTGTCTACCCTCCCCCTTAGGTTAGCTCTTAGATGAAAGGAGGTTCCCTTCTATTTTGGTAGTGAGCTCTTGGGCCTCTTGAATGGACTGGGGGTTTTTGTCTCTAAGAAGATACCCTAGTTGGCCATTGAAAGATCTGGTGTAAATATGGACGAGGTAGTCATCTTTCGGATGATGGCTTGCAGGAATTCTTTATAGTAAAGTCTCGAATCTAGTATGGAACTCCCGAATAGACTCATTTTCATATTTGGCAAGGTTATTGAGTCGTGTGAGAAACATATTAGGGTCTTCTTTGATACTCCATCTTTTGAGAAAGGCCTCTTCAAGTCTATCCATGGTTTTGATGCTTCCATCGGGGAGGCTTAGGTACCAGCGCCTTGAGGCATCATAAAGAGTAGTGGAGAACAACTTCATGACCAGATCTTCAGCATCATCATTGATGGGGTGAAGCTGAAAGAATGCCCAAAAGTTGCTCATATGCTCTTCGGCACTAATTGCATCATTACCGGTGAATTTAGGCAACCACTTCTCATATTTGGGTGGCATTTGCCTAGGGTAGCTTGGTATGGCTGACATGTCTAACGGCCTGAAAAGGGTAGATGACCATTTTCTTTGATTGTTGGCTGGGTTTGTTGTAGCGGTCTGAGAGCTAGACATGATTCTTAAAGGAAGGCTATTCCCAAAAAGTGATTTGACAATAGGAGAGTTTAAGGGAGGCTTCCTTCTGAAAGACAAAGGAGGATTATTGAATCTCCTTTTAGTTTGTGGAGTCGCCAGATAGTTTACTTGAAACTACCAAAGAAAAGGGGAAAAACACCCTAGTGGAGTCGCCAGGTAAGCTTGTAATAAAAGGTCTCTGAGGTAAGGCTTACCGAAAAGATGTGTCATTTGAGGAGAATTGACTCAGTGTTCCCCGACAACGGCGCAAAAATGTTATCGCACAGTTTGTAGCTAGGTCAAATGGCTATGAAGTAGAAGGCCAAATTGGCGTAACATGAACCTATCCCACCTAATGTCACCGTGATGGGGAGGTTCTTTCTCTTTAGGGAGGTTAGGCCCAGAGGAGACGTCCCCAATAACCTGGAGTTTTGAAGAGGCAAAAGTTTAAAAGTCAAAGTAAAGTTCCCCCTTCACAGGTCACTACCAAAATAGATAATCCCAGCTAAACAACCAATAACGAAGTGTAGGACCAAAGAAGAACACCTGCCCGGAACAAAGCAACAACAAACCAATATATATGCAAGCTATGATTCAATGGGTTAGTACTTCATAAGACTATCTGATATTAATATAAGCAATTATAACAATAAATATTGACGAAGTCAATGTTTGTTAATACAGCAATGAAATAATATAACTCCACCAATAAATATCAAGATGATGTAGCAATCAATGTATCCAATCAATCCATAATTCAATAAATGCTTAAAACACCATTCAATTGCCTATAAAGTGAAAAATGTTGTGTCAAGATGAAGTAACCAAGGGTGACGTCAGCCTTCTTAGGGTTAGTAGTTAGTTAGGGTTTCAATTTTAGCAAAGGTTTTGAGAGTTGTTTGATCACTTTCACTTCAACGTTGGAGGTCTAAGATTAGTGCCTAAGGGTTAATGGAGTCAATTTAGAAGAGGATGCAAGGGTTGAAGGAAACTAAGGACTAGAGGGAAAGATTCTGAAGTGTTGCTATGGCAGGGCCTCATAATCAAAACCCTAGGGGAAAGAGGCTCACTACGGTGTTTCTAAAGCAAGGCCTCGTGCTCTCTCCTTCTTCCTTAGGTCAACTTGGCAAAAACAGCTAGCATAAAAGATAAATCAAGACTAGAAAGTGTGGCGAGGGAGAGTGTTGCTAAGGCAAGGCTCTATCACCAAACCCTAGAAGCGAGACAGCCCTAGGTGTAGATAACCTAGGCCCATGACATCTCCTCTTTCTTGACTTCATAAAGTACGGCTAGCTCAGAGAGAAGAAGCAACAAGAGTGTAACTATGGCTAGGCTCTTTCTTCCTTCTTCAATGGCTAAAAATTTCTCTTTTAGGGGACATGAAACAAGGACCTACTTGTGTGCTTGTCACCTAGGGTTTTTTATCAACAAATTATAAACATATGCAAGAATATAAGACTACAACCATTCAATC
>JASDQU010109687.1:132681-144705 GCA_032191745.1 Picea mariana | reverse complement strand
CCAACCATGTACCAAGTATTTACCAATCATGTGTCAACTACTCATCAATATGTACCAACATCATCAACTATACACCTCATCTATGTGCCAACTCATCAACTACTTGTCTCAACCATGTACCGAACATGTACCTTAACCAAAAGCCCTCATCAATTTCATCATCCAAATATGATTTATAACTCTGTAATAGACCTGGTGTATATGATCACATACCTACAAACCTTCCTTAAATTTCACAACAAGAGATTAGCATTTTCATCAAACTTTTTTTTAGTCTCAAATGACTAGTTTGGGATTAGTCAACAACCCTAACTTGAAATAATAATAACTATGTACCTGTAATGAATAAAGATATGAAAACAATACACAATGTTCTTCAGTTTGTTTTATGCAATTCCTCCAAGTGTCACTACTTGGAACCTCTCAAAAAAGGAGTTATAGCAAAAATAACATACCTTGCTGAATTTTGGCTTATTCTAGAGAGCGAACTTGTAGAGCGTGACACGCATGATATAGTTGTTGAATGGATCTGAAAATGTTACACAGAATACTACAGACTGTACTCTAACTAACACGTTTGGTCTTACTGAATTTTGATCTGTTATGAATAAGTTATGACATTTTTACCCGAAACACTTGTTTTAGACTAGTTTCAGGACTAGCCACAAACCCTATTTTCCATGGAGAGTAACTCCAAAAATACAGCGACCCACAAGCTGAAATTTTTACCACAGATACTTGGATATGTTTCCTCAATGGCCTATCAATTTTATGGTCTGAATCATTCTAGAAAAAAAAAAATTATTGTGAAAATGGTGAGATGACCTGTAAATAACATACCTTAGAAAGCATCATCAAAAGAATTTATCCTCCCTTGAATTCCGGCCTTCTTTTCTTCACCTTCCCTCTGCAATTCGGCGTAGATATCCTTTGGTTACCTCAGTCACCTATAGATATTCAATATTCTCAAGTGATGTAAAATGAGAGAGCCTTGCCTCTTATTTATACTCTCCAAGTAGATTCCTTAGAAGCATCTTCTAGGTCACTTTGTCCACTTTCATTATTTTAGGGTTAACCCACTTCTAAATACTCCATTAAATTTATTATTTAAATAATTTGTTTTGTATTCACTTTGAATTATGGTACACTCATCACTTCACTTTATTATTTACCTTATAAAATCTCTTAAACCACTTTCACTACTTTGACCTTTTGGGGCTTCTGGATGACATATGAGGGTCCTCCAACTTTGTAAGGCCATAGCTCTCCAACCATGAGGAGTTATGCGACATTACACATACCACCAGAAATGGCATGACATGTAATATCCATCTATAATAGTCTTACCTGCAAATATATTAAAACTCATACCATCATCCATCAAACAAACTTTGGTCCATTACTTAAACCTGGGTTCTGCAACTTCTCGTGGCCATAACTCTCTAACCGTGAGGATTTATGTGACGTTCCACATACCAGCGGAAATGGAATGACATGTACTATCCATATAGAATAGTATTACCTTAAAATATATTAAAACTCATACCATTATACATGAAATGGCCTTGGGTCCATTACCCAAACCTTTGTGCTACCAGAATTCGCTACCAGACTTTCTTCAAGGGTTGACATCAATGACAACCAACCTTAATCAACAAGAAGGACCAATTTGTGGTCATCTATATGGATGACATTATAGTGTTCTCAAGATCTAATAAGGAAGATTATCGGCATTTGAAGAAAGTTTTCCTGAAGTGTAGAAAGTTTGGGTTGTCTCTCAATCCTAAGAAGTCTTTGTTTGCTATGAAAGAAGGCAAGTTGTTGGGACACATTGTATCAGCATAAGGGGTAAGGATTGATCATAGAAGAGTAGAGACCATCCAGACTCTGTCTCTTCCTAGATCCAAGAAGGAGATCCAATCTTTCTTGGGTAAAATAATCTTTTTGAGAAGATTCATCTCTAACTTTGCTATATTGGTTAAGTACATCACATCTATGCTTAGAAAGGGAAATGAGGTAAAATGGACTATTGAGGCTCGAAATTATTTTGACCAAATCAAACAAGCATTGACTGAAGCACATGTTCTCATAAACCCTGATTATTCAAAGGAATTGCTGATATTTTCTTTTGCCTCACATGACACACTGGTTGTTGTCCTTCTTCAGAAAAACATAGAAGGGATGGAGCAACCTATTTCCTTTTTCAACAAGGCATTAAGGGATGCAGAGATGCGGTATGATATTATGGAAAAACAAGCTTATGATTTAGTTAAAGCCCTTAAATCCTTCAGGGTATATATTATGCATTCGAAGATTATTGCCTATGTCCCATCAGTCTCTATGAAGGAAATACTTATCCATCCCAACATAGATGGAAAGAGGAGAAAGTGGATTGCCAAAATTCTGGAATTTGACCTTGAAATGAAGCCTACTAAGTTACTAAAAGGGAAAGGTTTAGCTAGATTGTTAGCTTAATCAAATTGAAAAGAACTAGGGGTTAATTTCATGAACCTAAACTCTGAAAATCAACAAATTGATATCTATGCTAAAAGCTCACATATCAGTCCCAGCTTGGCAGAATGCACTTGGTACAAAGACATTATTTATTTTCTACAAAAGTTCCAGCCTCCTAATGGTTTGGAGAAGAACAAAGTGAGAGCTTTGAAACTAAAGGCAATCAGATGTTGTCTCATTGATCACATATTGTATTCAGAAGATCCTCTAGGGGTTCTCTTGAGATGTCTAGATCCACATGAGGCTCAAAAGACCATGATTGATTTTCATGACAACTTGTGCGTGGGTCATCATTTTTGGAGAACCACAACATAGAAGATCCTCAACGCTGGGTATTTTTGGCCTAGCCTTTTTACTTATGTTTGTGCAAATATTAGGGCTTGTGATAAATGTCAGAAATTTTCAGGAAAGCAACAACTAAAATCTTTGCCTTTGGAGCCTGTGGTGGTTTCCAGTCCTTTCCAGCAGTGGGGACTTGAATTCATTGGGGAAATTCATCCAGCTTCAAGTGGTCAACACTGGTGGATTTTGACTGCAACTAACTATTTCAGCAAGTGGATAGAATCCATTCCTACAAGGAGTGTCGCACACAAGGTAATCATTGGTTTTCTTGAAGATATTATGTCAATATTTGGTTGTTGAAGCAAGATTATTACTGACAATGCTGCATATTTCAAAGTTGAACCATTGGTGAAGTTTTGTGAGAAGTATGGCATTCAATTAGTTCATTCTACCCCTTATTACCCCCAAGGCAATGGTTTAGCAAAATATTCTAATAAGAGCCTTGTAAATATCATAAAGAAGTTACTGGAGGACAACACGAAATCATGGGACTCAAAGCCAAAATTTGCCTTATGGGCTGGTAGAGTAACTACAAAGAGATCACTTGGTATTTCCCCTTTTCAGCTTGTTTATGGAATTGAAGCTATTTTTCCTACTCAGCTTGCCTTGCCTGTGGCAAAGTTCCTTCAGGATCAACAAGGAGAACTAGATGATATGGTCAGAAGGATCCATCGACTAGTCAAAGTACTTCAGACCAAGGAGCAGCTGCTTGATAAAGCACAAAACCATCAACATAATATCAAGCAAGGTTTTGATAAGAAGGTAAACCAAGAATATTTCCAGTTGGGAGATGTGGTGCTCAAGTGGGATGCACCTAGGAAAGACAAAGGCAAACATTGTAAATTCTAAGCCTTGTGGATTGGTCTTTTCGAGATTTCTGAAGTTTTTCAAAATAATACTTATAAATTGCAGAACTTGGAAGACTCTGAAGTTTTTGGTGGCCCAGTTAATGGGCATTTTCTGAAGAAGTATTTTTCTTAAGCCATGAGTGGTTTTTCCTTCCATTGTAAATATCATTTTTGTTTTACTTTCTATTGAATAAATGACCCCATAGCCCAAGGATAAGACATTGAAGTTGCTTGTTCTTGGAAACTCACAGGGAGCATGCCATCCCACGTGGAGCCAATGTTATCACATGGAATTGATTGGGTCAATTCAACCTTAGGTTTTTTATTTTTATATTTAGTGTTGTTTAGTTTTTACTTTTGTCCTCTTCCTTATGGTCTTTTAGGTTTTAACACAAATAAAGTTAGTGTTGATGTTGGCCTAAACCCTTAGGTTATATCTTCATCTATGACAAGATTAGACAAGCCATCATCCTTATGCCTCCACCACCACCCTGACATGTCACCACTTCCACGATGTACCAAAATCCCTCCACTTTGTCCCTCTACCAGTTAGAAGGTCAAATCAGGTTCTTTTTCTACATTGCCATCTCATCAGACAGTTCGCAGTGCATCTCAAGTACACTTTGCTTTCATCACCATAATTGAACTTATGATGCTTTTCCAACCGATCTCCTTGTTTTCAACACTTATGTTTTTAAGTAAATAACCTGGGATTTCATCATTTAAAGCTTTTCTAACTGTTTTTCCAAGAATTCAAATTGCTTCTAGCTCGGCGTTAAAAAAACGGGTGTTTTAAGAACAAGCGCTATGGAAATTGCTGCAAACTGGCTGGCGAAAAGTGAGTTGGAGGTTAGACCAGCCGCAGGTGGATTCTTCCAAGCTCAAGCATATCAATTTTCAAGCCTCAACCTCCAGGTACTCCATGAGCATTTTAAGCTTTGTTGAAGGACAATAAAGGTTGTTTTTTATCATTTCTTCTCCTAGGCACTGCGAACTGGTGGTCCACACTGCCAACTATCCCTCTTACCTCTATTATCACAATTCTCAGCCAATTGTAGAGCTCACAGCTTCTTTTTACTAAAGCTTAAACAAACCTTGTTGGTGGTCCACCTTGCCTATCCCTTATTTGAATTTTGTTGCTTATGTTGCGAACTCTGTTGCGAATCCCCTGTTTTGGCGCTGCAGACTTTGTGCAGCAACTCAACACTATTATTCACCTACCTAAGAACCTGTACCAGCTGGTTATCATCAAGATTTCCATTCTAATTCAAGTCTATCTATTTTGTAAATTTTAAAAAGGGACTTTTGTTGATAAAGTTATAATGAGTTTTGCAAAATAACGGTGAAGTACTAAACAAAATCTTTTTGCAGCAACTTTCTCCTTGTATCTCCATTTTCCTGTGTAGTCTTCTTTCATTTCCTAACTATCAACTATCCTTTCATAATCCTAGAGGTCAAATAGGCTGAAGAACATCAAAACCTTAGACAGAAACCATCTTTGAAAAAGATTATCCATCCAAACCCTAAGACCTCTGTATTTATGTTTTGCCTCTTGCATCAATCAAATTGTTGGTTTAGTTTTCTTCCTATGACATCAATGGATACTCCACAATAGACGAAGGCTCACAAGGGTGGGGGAATTGTGAGGACTGAACTTTATGACATGCAGTTGTTTGCCGCTGAACCTATGATCAGGGAGGTCTTCCAAAGAGTGGAATGTTTCAATTTCTATCAGAAAATGCAGAGGGGGCACCCTGAGGTAGCTAGAGAATTTTCCTTGAATTTTGATGGAACCAAAACTAAAGTTGGGACTCTTGAACTTGAAGTATCTGAAGCAACTATAGCAGCAACTACTGAGATACCAAATACTGGTGAAAGATGGTTTAATGTCATGAATCTAAATGCAGCCTTCTCTAAATAATTCCTTAAACCAAAATGTGAGGGAGATAACCTATCAAAGGGAGTGCCTAGGAGCCACATGGTTGAAGGATTTGATAAGATGCTAAGGGTGATCCAAAGATATTTCACATGTGAGGGCAAGTTCAATATGATTTATTAGTACCACATTGGACTTTTGTTGCACTTCAAAGGCAAAGACCTCATGAATCTCCCTTTCTATTTGTTTAGAAGCATTGGGAAAATGGTTGACAGGGTCCAACCTAAGTGCAAGGCAGTTGATACAAGTGTTTTTCACTCAGGGCTGATTAAAATTCTTATGATGGAGTAGTTGAAGAAGAAAAACAATGACTAGGGGTAGTTCATTGCCTATGCACTTTTGAAATTGAATGTTGCTCCTACTCCACAATCCAAAGTGCAGAGTCCTCTTCAAGCTCAAGACATTGCTAAAAACGATGAGTCTTCTAAAGAATAAGAAGAAGAAGGGGGATCTCATTACTCTCCACAAAGGGATTTTTCACCTGAACCAGCTCCATAAACAACAAAAACTCCATCAACTAGAGCCACATGCACAAAAGGAAAGAGGTTACTCTTCCCCTCACCAGCTACTACAGTTGACACTAAAGCTAGAAGGCCCTTCACCAAGTCATCAACAAAGAAGAAAAGTGTTGAAAAAGAAGACATAATAGAAGCTCCCATCAAGAGAAAGGGTAAAGGTATAATTAAAGTTGTTGAAAAACATATTGAGGTCATAGACATAGCCACTCCCCGAGAAAACCCTCTGTTCAAAAGACTGAACATACATCTCAAAGAAGCCAGAAAGGAGATTGCTAACTTGAAGGGAGAAGGGTTGGCTAAGAGGAAAAAGTTGAAGGATCTTATCGATATGTATCTAGAAACTATTGATAAAGCTAGGTTTACAACAAAGAGAATTTTGCCCCTCCATAGGCAACTTAAGAATTTAAATAGACAGAACATGGATTTATAAGGTCAGATCAAAAGACTTAAACTGGAGCTGCAACCTTTTAAGGAAGAACTAGCCCAAAGGAATTTGAATATGTTGGCCCAAGCAGCCACAAGGAGGGGTTCCAGGCTCATAAAGTAATATATGAAATAGCTTAAGAAATCTCAGTTTTGGAAATGATTTCTCCTTGAATTTTGAAGATTTTTTAGGAATTATGTTGCTTATAACTGAGTTTTTCACTCATACACCACATTATGAGGCTTCTACAGGCATACCTAACTCTGGAGAAAGTTTTTGGGTGTTTTGGGGCTTAAACTAAATTGATTGGGCAGCTACAAGACAGTTCGCAACGCCTGGTGTTGCAAACTGGTTTCTACAGTCAAACGCTACAAACTTCATTGCGAACTGGCTGATACAATTAGTGCTACAGGATACATTGCGAACTCCTATTTTGCTTGTTTCAAGAGAATTAATGATTACCAGATGGCTAGGGGATCATGGTACAACGGTTTGGAGGTCATTTTAAAGATGGAGGATACCTGGCAAGAAAATAAATGCACTCAAAGGACACCTCATTATGCAAGATTAAGGTGTTAGGATAGTTGCCAAAATTAGGCTTTTTATAGGAGTTTGTTATTTCCAGTTTGTACCACTGTAATTACCTCGGTTTAAGATGGAAGAATATATGTTAGAGGATGAAATTGGCATTGTATTTTATTTTTCCCTATCTAGGCTATAAAAGGAGCATTAGAAGACATTTTGTTGGTTCAAATGGTTGATGTAAAAGAGTCTTTTGGTGATATTAATGTAACAGAGCCTACCCTGGTTTATGTATCGGACTTGATGAAATTTTGTTTAATGGAAGTCAATTTTCTCTCTTGTCGTCTTATCTCTCTCTCACTCTTAAATTTTTATTGTCGTTGAATGATTCAAATGATATTTTGTAGTTGTAATACAATGAAGGTTTGATTGTGATGTTGTTATAACTTTCTTAGAGTTTTTAGCTTGGAGTTAAGAAGCTCTTGTATCCAAAGATTTTCTCTCTTTTGTCTATTGATAAAGCCTGATGCTAGTGGTAGACTCACTTCATTTTTCGTACTAAGTCTTCCTTATATCCACACTAATCCTCAAAACCATGATCCAAGTTAAACAATACGTCTTTTGCTGATGCATTTCATCTAGAATTTCTTGTGTTTTGACATTGTTGAACAAAGTTTTATCCATTTGACACCACATTTTATGATTTATCTCATAAACCTATTGATGGGTATTGGGATTGCACTTTAGCAGTCAAAGTGTAACTTTCAGTGCTAACAGAGATCATCATGAAAGTCAAATCATAGGAAACAAAAGTGTTGGAGTTGAAACAAGAAGAAGGCTAACATCTGAATCAGAACAATTAATGCTCTTCCTAATAGAACCCAAAACATTTGTAGAAGCTAGAAAAAATGAAGATTGGATCAAAGTCATGAATGAAGAGCTTGATCAAATAGAAAAGAATCAGACATGGGATCTTGTTCCAAGACCAATAGACAAAAATTTGGTAGGTGTTGAAGTTTTAAATTTTCTAGTTACATAATTACAATTACTTAATCCAATAGCAACTATAGTAGGATCATTGAAATATAGACAATCATAGGTACAATAGAACATAAATATTATCATGGGAAACCCTTGTGGGGGAGAAAACCCAGCAACCAAAATCTTCAATATAGATTCCTTCAACCAGTAGAATGATGCGCTATAGCTCTCCAAGAAAGACCAAGACCAAAACACCAAAGGAACCAGTCTCCAAGACTTGTGCCCTATACCTTCTTATGCGCTCCAAGATGCATAAGAGAAGTGTGAGAGTGTGTGTCCAAATGAGAGGAATATATCTTCTATTTGTACACAACAATGTCTCATGAAGAGACATGACACTTGACCTAACTAACCCATAATAAGTAAAATACCAATAATATAATAATTTTTGTTGAGCAGACTTGTACAATATAATTATAATAACCTTTTAAAGGTTTGACTAAAACAAATATACAAGAATATCTTCCGTAGTTACACCAAAAATATTAACACCCCCTCTTAACTTGGAAGGTATTCTTTCGAGACACAGACTCAAAGTCTGATACCACATGAGCTCACATTCATTGACTATTGAACATGCGAATCTATACATCCTCGGATATCCATAGTGCAACATGAATTCACCCAATGCAACCAAGGTCTGTGGGTAGCTCTCAATAGCTACAACATGTCCCCGGGACATCCACTCCCTACGATGCATCAATATCTTATCATGTGCACTCTTTTCCTAGTGCCAACCCTTTTTCATGTTGGATGAGTTCCACCTATCACTCCATCTGAAGAGGGACCACACCAAGATTCTCCCTGAAGTACTTGAACTTTGTCCTTGATAGAGGCTTGGTGAACACATCCGCAACCTGATCCTCGATAGTCATGAACTGGAGCCTCCTTGCTCCCCTATGTACCATATCCCTGATATAGTAGTATTTGATCTCAATATGCTTTGACCTGTCATGGAACATCAGGTTTTCTAACAACTTCAAGCAACTCTAGTTGTCACACCATATGCAGGTCACCTCCAATCCGAGACCAAATAACCTAGACAACAACTTCCGAAGCCATACAACTTCTCTGCTCGGTGCACATGCTTCCACATACTCAGCTTTAGTCGTACTGAGTGCCACACATGATTGCTTTATGTTGCTTCACAAGACCATACTGGAGCCAAGACTGAAACAATATTCAGAAGTGCTCTTCTGGTCAAGAATACTGGCAGCCCAATTTGAATCTGAGTATCCATATAATCCAAACTCATGGTCAGATCTATACCAGAGACCAGGGTCTAAAGTACCCTTAAGGTACCTCAACACATGTTTTGCTGCAACCAAGTGAAGTTGTCTGGGATGCTCCAAATGCTAACTCAGGATGTTCACAACAAAACATATATCCGATCTTGTGTTCATAAAATACATCAACGAGCCCACTATATGCTTATATAAGGTAGAATCCACAATCTCTAAAGTCATATCCTGCAACAACTTAAGACTTGATACCATCGGGGTAACCATGGCCTTATAATCCAACATCTCGAACCTCCCTAATATTTCCACAACATACTTTCCTTGATTTAGGAAAATCCCATTTGATCTCTACCAAACTTCTAGTCCCAAGAAATAGTGCATCATTCCTAAATCTTTCATCTCGAATTCTGCAGCCAATTTTCTCTTACATTTAGTGATGAGCTTTTCCGCACTTGTTAGAAACAGGTTATCTACATACAACAATAGAATCACCGGTTCACCATCCTCAACCTTAAAATAAAGGATATGATCTGCACTGCTCTTAGTAAAACCCAAGGTCATCAGAAAATTGCCAATCCTACCATACCATGCTTTGGATGCCTACTTCAATCCATATAAAGCCTTGTTTAATATGCACACATGAGTCTCTTTGTCATGTGTCTTGAATCCAAGTGGTAGTTGCACATAAATTTCCTCTTTTATTTCACCATTCAAGAAGGTTGCCTTTACATCCATCTGATGCATCTTAAATTTCATCATAGTGGCCAATGAAAGTATAGTCTTGATCGAGGCATATCTTGCTAGAGGAGAAAAAGTTTCTTCATAGTCAATCCCTTCCTTCTGAGAGAAACCTCAGGCCACAAATCTTGCCTTATATTTTTCAATACTGCCACCAGCTGCGTGTTTCATCTTGTAGATCCATTTCGAACTCACCATAGATTTTTCCTTTGGTCTCGAAACCACATCCCAAACATCATTCTGCATAATGGACTGGTAATCCTCTACCATGGCATCTTTCCATACTTGATTTTCTGCAGCCTCTTCATAACTTGAAGGTTTTGCATCCATTATGTCACACAAGCATGCCACGTAGCTGGAATACGCCTTCAACTTCTTACTTTCCTTGAAAGATTTCTCTGGGGCACCAATTCTTTCTGCATCTTTGATAAGCTCTTGTGCCCAAGTTGGTGTTCTCTTGCGAGAAGGTATCTCGACTGGTTTCTGAGGTTCTGCCATGTTATGATTCTCTGGAATGACTTCCTCTGGTTCAATTGCGTATGGGACTTTAGGAACTTCATTCTCTTCTTCACATGCCTCTTCTGGACGAATTTGTTTAGATTTACTGAAAGTTGCATTCTCATCAAAGGTTACGTCTCGGTTGATCTCCACTTTGCGGTCACTGAGAATGTATATCCTGTAAGCCTTGGATGTGTCACTGTAACCAACAAATATGCCATTTCATCAGGAAGGGTCCAACTTTTTCCTCTTTTCCTTGGGGAAGTGAACAAATACAGAGCAACCAAATATTCTGAAATGGCTGACTTTTGGCTTCTCTCCTGAAAACATTTCTTTAGGTGTCTTGTTTTCAAGCACGTTGTGGGGACTTTTATTATGCACGTACACTGTCGTTTTCCTTGCTTCTTCCCACATATGCATAGGAAGATCTTGATCATGGATCATGGCGTTTACTGCTTCCATGATTGTCCGGTTCTTCCTTTCAGCTACTCCATTCTATTGAGGGTTATAGGGAGTAGAAATCTCCCTCTTAATCCCAACTTCCTTGCAATACTCCTTGAATTCTTCTGAGCTGCATTCACCTCCATTGTCTAATCGCAAGGTCTTTATCTTATGCTCTGTCAAGTTTTCTACCGGAGCCTTGAACTCTCTGAATTTGACAAAAACTCCATTCTTTGCTTTTAACAAATAAATCCAAGTTTTAGGTGAGTAATCATCAATGAAAGATACATAATATACATACCCACTTAGTGAAGTTGTCGACATTGTTCCACATATGTTTGAATGCATGATGTCCAAAACTCCTTTGGCTCTGCTATCGCTATTGGGAAAGGATTGCTTCACATTCTTACCTTGTGCACATCCTTTTCACACACCATCTGGTTCTGTTTGGATTTCTGGAAGACCTATCACCATTTTTCTCACAACTGGAAGAGCTTTGTAGTGTAGGTGAGAAAATATCTTATGCCATAGTTCACTGGGATTCACAATATCATGAACCATTGTGGATTTTGAATGTCCTTTTAATTTTAAGAGTCCTCCTTCTTCAACTCCAATCACTACTGCATCATCAAGGGTCTTCCCTATGCTGGGTATGTGTTATATTATGCCTCGAGAAACGTGTCACATATTTAGGTGGTTTTTTGGCACATGGTTTTTTGCCAATGGTTTTCTATTTCCGATTAAGGAATTAGGGTTGTTGACTAATCCAGGTCATTGGGTTAGGGTTTTGTATGTCACTGGCTCCTATATGTATATTGTATTGTAAACAATGTATTACCATGAATGAATATATAATATGTTGGTTTTCCCGGTTTGGGTTTCCAGGGGAAAAATCTCTGTGTAATGTTTGTATTTTCCATTGTATCTTTTCTGTTCTTTTACTAAAAATCTGTTTGTAGAA
>JASDQU010109687.1:108839-127295 GCA_032191745.1 Picea mariana | reverse complement strand
AAGATGATGACAACCCACATATACAAGTAATGGCGACCTTTGACTCATACATGTACAAGGTAGTAAATTGGAGCCAACCTTTGAAATGGCATGGCCCCATGGGTTTCATGTAATGTATTATTGGATTGAAACTCTTTCCCTTCACTCATAAAGGGCTTGAAAAAATTATTAAATTTCTTTAACATTTATTAAAGTTTTTAATATTTAATATTTGTAAAAGCAAAATTTATTTTATTGACTCCTCTAATTGATGAACATTATATTGGTGAACATATAATTTTTCATTATTTATTATTATTATTACTTTTAAATCACTTATATTGAATTTTTGTTTACATGATAATAAGTAGTATGTGCATGGAGAACACAAATCTAATTTAAATGTGTCAACTAGTAAGCAACATTACATTGAATTTTTGTTTACATGATAATAAGTAGCATGGGCATGGAGAACATAAATCTAATTTAAATGTGTCAACTAGTAAGTAACATTGGTGAAATGATGATACATAGGGATTACCAAATACCACCTTGTACTAATCATATCAAATTGAAGACTTAGGGATTAGGAAATTTTATGAATAGATGTATTACAAAGTACAATATAATTTTTCTCAATATTTTAAGCTAGTATGTGAATATTTCAATTTAAAAGGACCATTAAGAGACTTATGAAGGATCATTAAGAGACTTATGCTTGGTTAGATAATGTTTTATAGACTTATATGGGAAAAGTAAAAATGTAGTTTTAGAGGTTGGTGTAAATATAACACAATTTCAATTTAGAAGGATTAGTAAGAAATTTGAGTAGTGTTATTAAAATATTTTGGACAGAAATTTATATTTAGTTAGAAAACATTTTTGGAGATTTAATATGGAAAAAGTAAAAATATAGTTTTAGAAGTTGGTGTAAATTTAATATCTGTTTCAATTTAAAAGGATTACTAAGAAACTTAAATACTTTCATGAAAATATTTAGAAATCTTAGTATAAAAAATATAAATTATATAGCTTTTAAAAGATATTATAAATTAAATAGTTATTTTTATTAATAATGGTGATGGTTTGAATGTATGTTATATTTGATAGGGAAGTATACAACCAATATGAATATGGATTATGAGATATGAATATGGATTATGAGTTTTATGTAATATGGAGAACCACAAATACGTAAAATTGTATAAGTCACTTGGTTTCATCATAACCCAAATTGATGGATGTAATTATATTATGAACTTTAAAGAAAATGAAGTTGGTAAATAATAAACAAAAAAAATTAATCAAATTTTATAAAATAGATTTTTGAATATAATTATTTAATAATTAGTTTTCTCATGTCTTAAAAGATTGTCAAATATATTATATAAATATTTTTATTTTAAGAAAAGTTAAATTGGTTAAGAGGACTTGTCTTATGTCAACTTGTATAAGTTTTGATATTATTATCATTGATATACATTCGTTTTAATTTTGGATTTATTAAACATCAAAAAAATTTAAAAAATAGTTATTATTTTCTTTGACTAAATGGAGTATTTGACTAAATAAATTGAATTTAGTGAATTCAACAATGGGAATTGGATAATGAATAATTATACTCGAGTGTTGAAGAATCCATGAATGGTTAAATTCCATTGCATTACAACTTACATGGCACTATAGTGAAGGAAGTATCAACTACATATTGAAAGCCAACCCCAATGTGCAACTTGGCAAGGGTGATGTGGAATGTGTAGAAAGATAAAATTGAGATGGGAATGTCTAAATCACTTGTTATTTATAGTTACCTACAATTATGGGTTGTATTGCATTATATAATATATTTAATTAGTGTTTTATATTTAAATTTTATTTTAAATAAAATAATTCAAATACGTTTAATAGTTGTTTATCTTGAAATTGTTTATATATCATAAATACATCTCTATATCTTTATACTAAAAATAAATATATTGTATAAAAAATGTGGTATAACTTTGCATAATAAAAAAAATTCCATCATCTAAAATAAAGGATTTGCTTTGTTATTTAATATTTTCAATTCAACTAAAATATGAGTAGATATTTAATATTGCCATAGACATTTTACTCTATTTAAAGTTAAAGAAATACTGTAAATATTAAATTTAGTTAATATGGTAAATTGTGATTTAATCACAATTCAACTCTAAGCATGTATGTTAAGTGTGGGTATTTAATATAGTTTAATAATTAATGTCAGAGCCACTTAATAAATGTAAAGTTTTGCTTCAGTTAACTCATTTTTTCAAAATTCTAGTGATGAAGGTCATCTTAAAATGGGTCAAAACCTCTAAAAGAAAAGTTCCATGATCAAAGTTTCTTTCAATAAGATGGAACTATAACTTCTAGGAAAATTCCTCCTAAATTCTACGAAGAAAAAGAAGTTAAATTTGTCCATTTGTTAACTTACTTCATTAATACCATTTTTTATTTTGTTCCATTGACACAACTAATATCTATTAGTTGTTTTTATATGATATTATTCTTATAAATATATGCAAAGCCACTTGATATGTAGTTGATCAACAAGCAAGTTTAATTCATTATCCATATTATTGTTAGTGAAATATGTAAAGTTGTTAAATAATAAACATTATGTGTAGAAATCTAAGAAAAGACAAAAGATAGTGGTGGTTATTTGTATAGTGTGTATTGTATTGTGTTTGATTGATTGTTGAATATGACATTTGATGTTAATTTGACAATGTTATGTTTATAGTTTGGTGCTCGAATATGTATCTTTTAACTAAGCTTTTGGATAACTAAGTTTTGCATGTGCAATTTTGTAACATAATAACTAAGACCTTGTATCAAATAGAGCCTGCAATTTGCAACTATTTACATTAAGGTTATTTTCCAGAATAAACATGTTGTGGTTAAGTAAATAATTATGATGATAACATTTGCATTTAGTGTAGTCAATTGTTTGGATTTAATATGTATTTTATATAACTAATAATAAATTATTATATAGAGGAGATGCTCTTGGAATTTTTGTGCTTATAGGTGTATTATCAACTATTCAACATTATTCTAATTATAACTAATAATATATACATTTATATATAATTTTGTAAAAATATTTAATAATAAATAAATCATTAATAATAGTTAGAATAGTATTTGATGTTATCAAATTTATTAATTATGCATAATACCATGTAGCATAGTCCAAAATAAAATAAGTAAATGATAATATGTAACAACTTTAACAACTTGATAAAAGATTTGATTTGAAAAAAACAAACAAATTTATTTTAAAATTTGGTAAAAATCCAATATCTATTCATATTAATAATTATTTGAATGTGGATTGTATGTAATTTGGAAAGCAAATAAAATAAAAAATAATCAAATATAAATAATAATAATAAAATCAATAATAATTATTTGAATGTGGATTGTATGTAATTTGAAAAGCAAATAAAATAAAAAATAATCAAATATAAATAATAATAAAAAAATTAAATATCAATTAGTAATATGTTTTTTCATATTTAACAATATTATTAAATAAATTAATAATAATTTTTTTTTTAGAAAAATTAATTTATAAATAATTATTTATATATTTTTTAATATAATTTAAACTTTAGACAAATTTGTTAAATAAATTGTTATTTTCATTGATATACAATATTAAAATTATATAATTATATATATGACCTAAATGCTTGCAACGTTATTAAACCAGGAATTATGACGTTATTGTCTCTTGTTTGAATTTTAATATTGATTTATGTGAATGATAATAAACGATTATATAATGGGAATTTTTGTGCTTATGTACGTGTTGTTAATTATTGAACATTATTCATATTATAATTAATATTAAACATTATTTTTATTAGTGTTAATTGTGTGTATTATTTTTATTTTAATTAATTGTATTTTATTACAATTAATATATATATATATATATATATATATATATATATATATATAATAGTTTTTAAATTATTTAATTGTGTGTGCATTGTGTATATATATTTTTTAATGGTATTTAATAGTTTTTAAATTATTAATAATAATTGGAATGATATTTAATGGTGATTTTCATACCATGTAATAAAATAAGAAAAATAGGTAAATGATAATATGCAATAACATGAACTTGAGAAACATAAAATCTAAGTAAGACTTAGTATGAAAATATTAAAAAATATAGTTTTAGAGGTTGGTACAAATCTAATATGTAATCTTACTAGTAATTGTTTGAAAGTTGGATGTATGTAGTCTTGAGAACAATGAACCAACTTATGTGCAAGACACTAGTTTTACCGTAATGCACAATAATGTATAGAATGGGATTGTGAATTTTAAATAATGTATAGAATGAGATTGTGAATTTTAAGATCAATAATGTTTGTGAAGGATAAAGAAAAAAATCAATTAAACTTTATAAAACAAATTTTTGGACAAATTAATTATTTAGTAATAGGCTTTCTCATATTCAACAACAATGTTAAATATAAAATTATAATATAAATTTATATTAAGTATATAGTATTATAAAAAGCTCATTAGTTTAAGGAAAGATAAGTGTGTCAACTTGTATATATATTTTGAAATGATTATTACAAAAATAACTTTATTTTAATTTTGGATTTATTAAGTATTTAGAAAGATAATAATTATTTGTTTTCATTAAATACAATCTTAAATGGTGAACTTAGAGAAGTCAACAATGAAAATTGGGTAATGGATAATTATACTCAAGTGATAAAGAACCCAAAAATGGCATAATTAGAGTGCATTAAGACTTACATGGCACTATAGTGGAGGAATTATCAAAGGTTGAAAGAGAAAGTTGTCACTAATATGAATATATTTAAAGCCACCCCTATGTACAAAGTGGCAAGGATGGTGTGGAACTTATAGGAAGATAAAATTAGAGATGAAAAGACCTAAATTTCTCCTTATTTATGGTAAACACAATAATTTATTTTATTGCATTAACATATATAATGATTTTAATTAATGTTTTATGATGCAAAATTTGTGACAAATTAAACAAGTCAAATACACCTAAAAAATTCATTTTGAAAATATTTCTACAACATAAATTCATCTCTATATATTATACCAAAGTAAATACACATCATAAAACATTTTTTATTATTTACATAAAAAGTTATTCAATTATGATTTTTGTTGTATTATAGCATGTATAATATATTTGTGAATGATTTATAATCCAAAATTTGTTATAAAAAAATATCAAATATATTTAACAATTATTCATTTAAAAAAAATTATTACATAAATATGACTCTATATTTTTATACCAAAGTAAATATATGACATATTTTTTTATTAGTTTGCATTATAAAAGTTTTTCATCTAAAAGAAAGGGTAAGTTTTATTATTAAATATTTTCAATTTAATTAGTAGATATAGGACAAGTTTTATTATTAAATATTTCCAATTTAATTAGTAGATATATGACAAGTTTTATTATTAAATATTTTCAATTTAATCAGTAGATATTCACTATTATCATAGATATTTTAGTCTATCTATTTTTAGAAAAATTGTACTCATTTTAAATTTAATGTAAATAGTAAATGATAATTTAGGCAAAACTCAACTTTAAGCATGGTTATATATACTTGAGTATAAGTAATATACATTAATAATTAATGTCATTTTTCATATTTTCTCATTGATATAATCAAAATCTAGTATCCATGTTTATGGGACAAATCTAAACATTAGATTTTTTTTAGTTTTTTTTGGAAATTATCACTTTATATCAGTTAAGTAATTATTGGTAAAATTGCAATTTTTGATTATTCAAATTCCATTTTGAATGCATAGATAGATCCAATGCCTTGAAAAGCCCCTAATCCACCAATATTGTGTAAACTCAACAATAGATATTTGCAGTTTCAACAATTCTTCTAAATTTCGAACTGGACTTTAGACAAAACTAACAAAAAAACATTAAAGAAAAAGGTTCAAAAAGTCAAATATATAAACTACATTATGTTTATCTAATGTTGTTTTTATAAATATATAGCAAAGTGACTTGAGGGGTAGCCAATCATGCAAGTTTAATGCATTATCTATATTATTGTTATGGAAATATGAAAACCTATTAAATACTATTTAAGTAATTTATATGTAAAAATCTTAGAAGAAATAAAAATATATTGAAATAGGGATCGAACATTGAACACAAATTTAACAAGAGCTATATAGTTGTGATCCCTATCAAGTGCATTATATTTTGATCAATTGATTGTCATATATATCATTATATGTTGACTTGGTCGTGTTTTCCCTTTTGTACCTACTTTTTTTCCAATAGAAAATTCGCTCAAAATTATATTAGTGTATAATGTTTTTTACATCTTCAAGGATCCTTGATCAAAATTGATCTTTGTTGATCCAGCTAGACACTATTCTAGCACAAATGATAATCCAAAAAAGACCTTATACAAAACTATTGAGCATAGTTAATGCTAACATTTAAAGTAGTTCATCTCCTCAAATATATCAAAAACAAATTGGATGCATGTACCAACATCCTGATCTGACTCAAACAAAGGAGGGATTAAAAACTTTTTATATGATTTTGAGGACCTGTCATCCCTATTTCCCAAGTGAAGTATGTCAATCTTCCTTTCGGCTCCAAGAGAGCTTGTTTTGATAATCGATCAGCCTCCTTATTGAATTCCCTGATTATATGATGAAAGCAAATTCCTTGAAATAAAGTAATCAATTCCATTGTTCTACACTTCCATCCTTTTATGTCAATAGCTTGTAAATTTCCTTTGTGATTTAGCCAATCAATAACAACCTTTGAGTCCCCCATTATCTGTAACTTTTGAATATTCAAATGATTGGCTAGTGTAAGAGTGGCCCATGCTCCCATAAGCTCAGCTTTTGTGTTTGTTCCTTCCTCGCAGTTGATGAACCATCTGTATACAATCGTCTCTGAAAATTTGATGACGCCCCCAGCTCCACATATCAAGCCACCTGTTATAGACGCCCCATCAAAACAAGCAATAGTAAAACCATCATTTTGTGTGATTGGGCCCGTTCTTATGGAGATCAATTTTTGTGATTGAGGAAGCCTATTGAGCGATCCAAGTGTCCTATATACCATTGCCCAAACCGAAGGAATTTTCTCATCAAAAACTACTTTGTTTCTCTCAAGCCATATGAACCAACAGGTAAGAGCAGCAATATTTTTTGAAACAGTCTTGTCCTTTATCCAGGAGTCTAAACATTCATTAAGTGAAGTTCCTTCCCAAGATTTCTTAATTTGTAGAAAATGTGTAATTCTAGCCCAAACTGTCTCAGCGAAAGTGCAATGAAGGAAAAGGTGGTTGTTATCTTCAGAACTAAGTTTGCATAGAAAGAATATACCAGGTCCCTCCCATCCTTTTTTTTGTAGGACATCCCAAGATAGGATCCTATTTTCTGCTGCCATCCAAATAAATAATTTTATCTTCAGTTGGAGATTCCATTTCCATAAATTAACCTTCCATCCACACCAAATCGGAAAATTTCGAGTAGATATAAGGGCAGAATATATATTTTTAACTGTGATGTTTCCAGAAGAATCGCCTCTCGTCCAAAGCAATGTATCATTTGTATCAAGGAGCGATACACCGGCACTTATAAGCTCTTTACAATAGATTTTTTAAACTACAACTAGATTTCCCGATAAGCCCAATTCCTCACTACTTAACCAAATCTCTGAATAGTAATGGGATCCCGAAAAATAGTGGCTTGCGCCAGAACAATGATCATTTTCTGACTTAAATGAGTAATAATCTCTTCCGGGAGGAAGGATATGTTGCCTATGCCTAAGATCTGATCTCTTCCAATGGATATGAGATGTCCCGATCCTGGACGCCAACTGAGCCAATGGGTGATAACATGTACAGATCGTGTAAGAATAGCCCAGATTATAGACACATAACATTGCTTATGAGAAGCCAGCCTGAACCAATTGATAACAGTTATGTTTGGAGAATATTTATCCATTGATACCTTATGCCAGATTTTGTCCTGTGACAAGACCTGCCATAGAGTATTAACTGTCAAGGTCGTATTAAAATGTACAAGGTTTTGGAACCCCCAACCACCATTTTTCTTTGGTCTGGAAAGAGTATCCCAACTACAGAGATGATATTGCTATGTATCTTTATGACCGTTCCAGAGAAAGTGAAACATTAGTTTTGTTTATCTTATTTAATATAGAGCGTGGGATAGCTTCCATAGACATCCAATAAACATGTTGACCTTCCAGCATTGTTTTTACTAGAATGTATCTACCTCCCAAATAAAGCCACATGTTACACCATAATCCGATCTTCTTTGTTAATTTGGCCACTAACCAATCCCAATCGTCTACCATGTGAGCCCTAGTCTTTAGAAAGTATCCTAGATATCTGAAACCGATAGAGAGATCGCTAAAGGTATAAGGAAGAAAGGTCTTGAAAGGAGCAAGTTCAACATCCGAAAGGCCTTCAAAATGTATAGTAGTATTTGATTGATTTACCATTAGTCCCGAAGCTTTACTGAATAAACTGATAATTTGTCGATTTCCCTCCATTCTTGTAAATTAGCCTTTGTCATAATTAGTACATCATCCACGAATAGTAGATGAAGAATTTAATCATTCTAGATACTTTTATACCTATTAGTGTGCCTTCACCAATACTATTTTTTAGTAATAGATTGAGACCTTCCATAACCAGGATAAAAAGCAATGGAGATAAAGGACAACCTTGCCGCAATCCCCCGCCGCTTCTGAAGAAATGTGTGGCCTCACCATTGAGTAAAACTGCAAATGAAGAAGAAGCAACACAACTCATGATCCAATTTGTCATCTGGATCCCGAAACCCACTTTCAATAGGGTCAATATTAAATGATCCCAATCGATGCAGTCATATGCCTTCCTCAAGTCCAGTTTTAATACAAGTGATTTTAATTTTTTCTTCTTTATGCTGTGTAGACTCTCATGAGTTGTGCCAATAGAATCTTGAATCTGCCTTCCTTGTTAAAAACCCAATTGTTCAACAGAGAGTGACCTAGAAAGAATCGGTTTAATCCGACTGGAAATGATTTTTTATATCACTTTGTAACAAAAATTTCACAAAGAAATCGAGTGAAAATCATCAAAGGTAGCAGGTTTATTTTCCTTCAGAATCAGGGTCAGGAATGTCAAATTTAAACTTCCCACAATAGAGCCTAGCCTTATTGATTCCTCCACCATCTTGAGGAGATCCTCCCCTACTAAATAAAAAAAGAAAGTAAAAAATCCAGTCGTCCAACCATCCGGCCATGGACTCTTATCCTTTTTAAAGTGAAATGGAACTGCCTTTAACTCCTCCAATGTAACTGGGTTGAAAAATGTACACGACTCATCATCATTTAACATCTGGGGGAACAACTCAATTATCTTGACTTGTTCAGTAGTATTCGGGATGATCGGGGCCTTGTATAAATTTTTTAAATAAGCAACCACTTCCTCCTTTAAGGCTCCCTGTTCATAAATTTTAACTCCATTCCCATCGATGATCTCCCAGACATGTTTTCGGATCCTACTGTGGCATGCATAATTGTGGAAAAAAATTGTATTATTGTCCCCTCTTTTCATCCATATAGCCATGCTATGGAGTCTCCATTGTTCTTCAACCGCTCTTAAAATATTATTCCTTTCTAGTTCCATTTGTCGGAGAAGTTTTTCCGCTTCAATATTTGTAGGATCACCGACCAATCACATAATCGAATCCTTTATATCAGATTCTAAGGTCATCAACTTTACTTTGTTTTTGGCAATAATTTCTTTATACCAAAGTTTTGTTTGTGACTTTAGAACTTTTAATTTCCAAACTAATCTGTTTTTTCTGCTGCCTTCGGATAGAAAAACAGGGTCTTTCCAAATCTTATGAACTAAATCCACATAATCTTGATCATTTAGCCAATGGGCATTTAGTTTGAAAGGATAGGCCTTGTAAAAGGGAGGAATCTACAACTGTAATAATACAGGAGCATGATCAGAGATATATGGAAACTCAACCCAAGGCCTATATAGGCCAACAATAGATAATAAACCTTAAGAAACAAGACATCTGTCCAATTTCCTAGCAATCACCTCTTGACCAGTACGCTCGCTTCTCCAGGTAGGAACCAATTCAACCGGTTTGATGTCTATCATTTTTTTGGATAGAAATAGATCTATGTAATAATCATATGTCGATCCAGGCAAGGTGGAACCTCCCTAGACCTCATCCGAAGAAAATATAATATTCAGGTCTCTAGCAATGATTAAATTATTAATAGACAATATACCACTATCTGCCACTGGCCTCCAAAAGAGTTTTCGATCCGTGCACAGGCCGTATATATTAAGCAAATCTATCTCCCGCTTATTTATATTACACCTGCCTGTTAACATAATACCACCAATAGTAAGATATGGAGCCAACTCAAATAAATTAGGATCCCAAGAGACTAATAATACCCCCGAGGTACCCACAAAATTTACAGCACTCGAAACCTAGGAGGGGCGCAAAAGGTGCATGAAATCTCTTGCTTTCTATGCATTAACCAAGGTTTCCTGAAGAAATACAATTTCAGGTCGAGAATGATCCAAGAGTCGTTGAACAGAGGCAACTTTGAGGGTGCCTCCAATCCCTCTTATATTTAAGGATATTAATAACATCACTTAGCCCTCGCCAGGTCTTTCATCGCTCTAAGAGCCCCACTATCAGTGGAGGAAGGGACAGAGTCATCTGTCTGGGAAGATAATACCACAATTTTTTTCCAGGTGCTTCAAGTCTTTATTGGAGAGTGTTCTATGACAAGGCCTCTTGACCAGGAAAATTCTTTCCCATTCCCCTTGGAATGAGCCCGAGAAGTATTTGCCCTCGAATCTGAAGAAGGAACATGGATAGCCTTACCCATATAAGTAGGCAGTTTAATAGAAGTGTTAGTGTCTCGAATGAAGGGAATCAAAGAGTCAAGTATTGCACTGAGGGAAGACTCATCCTCCTCAGATTCTCTAAACCCAAGCTCCATCACAGTATCCAACATCTCCGATGGAGAGTGGGAAGGGTTAGTTTACAAAGCCTGGGAGCTACACAACGGAGGAGAGGAAATCTGAGGTAACTCTGTAGGAGGAATAACAGGAAAATCAATAGGATGTGGCAGTAGTACCCCAAAATCAAGGACTAGGGAAGAATCCAAGTCTTGTGGCCTCGTCGAATCAGCCAAAACAGGATTATTAGTGTTTGTACCACCCTCAGTATGTCCCTTAACTAAGGTGATGGATAAATGTAGCCAGCACGAATTATCCAATGCATCCTTTTCCTAGAGCGATAAAGACGAGTATAATGTAGGACACAAATTTTTTAACTTACATGTAAGAGACGTCGTAGGATCCATTTGGATTCCTATCTCATGACCATAATGAAGTGGCTTGCTTCCGAAAGAGTCCACTTCTGTAATGTAGTCGGGAGGATCTTTTTGTAATAGAGTGTCCTTTGACGATTCTTCCATCACCTTACCAGTGCAATCACGACGAAGATGGATAGTGCAGCGACACCGTCTGCAAAGGAATGGTATTCCAAGATAGTCTAGCCACTATAATATATGGAGACCTCTCCATTCTATATCTATAACCTCTGGTATCCCTCCATGGATATCCATTTCCACTAAAATTCTACCCAATTTTCTAGAAGAATTTTCAAAGTTTGAATATCCAGAGTAATAAACTTCCCCAAAGCGTCTCCAATCGCCTGCAAAGCTCCTTCGTTCCACAAATTAATAGATAATCCTGACAATAGAACCCACAGATGACAGAACTGAAAATGTTCGGTCGTTGGGTCAAAGGCCACCCGCCACCATTTCATCATTAGGTTGCTACCCCCATGAACCCATAACGTGTTTAGTAGAAGGGACGCATCTTCCGGGGTTCTACAGATAAAACCCATCTAACCCTTCGTAAGGAAGAGTACATTGGGCGAATAACTGAGTATAGGAACCCAATTTTTTTCAATCCAGGCCGAAACACGCCCATTACTCATATAGGAATATGAGAATCTACCTACCAAGCCACATAGGGCCAATCTGTAGGTCTCTTCAAGGCCCATGTCTGAACCTAGCACCATTCTCCTAACCTTCCTGTTAGCCTTCCACACCTTCCTCCGGACACCAGTCGAGTTTGTAGGTTTGTGGGTTTTCCGCAATCTATCTGACAAAAAAACACCCTTATCGCCCAACAGTGGAGCATGAACAGTCGTCGGCCCTCCCGTTGGGTGTGTAAAGCCCTTAGCTACAGGGGAAACATAGTAAGGACTAGGAGAAAGTACCGAAGCCTAGGTGAAAGTAAAGCGTGGAGCAGTAGTCAGTTCCGGTGCGATAAAGCTTGAAGCAGAAGTCAGTTTAGGTGCAATGTGGGTTAATGAGCAAGGTACACCTCCCAGTGAATCGACCTTTGTGAAAAGACCCCCTCGTTGCCACTCAACCTCGTCCTCTGCACTCATTAGTGCCATGACGTTCTCTGCTATGTCAACACTAGTTAGGGGATTCATACGACCAACACCTGTTACACACTGGACTGAGTATTTAACTCGGATCAGTTACCCAGATGGGAAATAAATGTTGGTAACTAGGCCCAAGATCCCAATGATACTCTGTCATGTAAAGTATTAACTCTACAAGTCACTAATAAACAAAGAGGGATAGCGAGAGCTAAAAACGAGAGTCGATTAGTTGACTCTACGCAGAGTAGAACTCGAAACCTTTAACACCTAAAAACCAAACTAAAGTCCGAAAATCCTCTAAACACTGTAGTACTAAGTAGCGACCACTAGCAGGATCATCGTCGCCCATCCTCCGCCAAATATGGAGCTAGTCCACCCTCACACAATCACTGTCCCGCCCAGTAGCAGAGCATCTGCCATTGATGGAGCTAGTCCATCCTCAAATTCCACCTAGTTGCAGAGTTCAAATCCCCTCTACCAAATGATGGCTATGCGTTCAAGTTTGACCGAACGATGATTATGACCTTTTGTACCTACTTATTGTTTGGTGTTTGTGTCTAGCATATATGCCTTTTAACTAAGCTTTTGGTTAACTAATCTTTGTGGCATAATTATCAAATCCTTGTATCAAATGTACATTGTACTTTACAAATATTTGCATTGAAGTTTGTTATCTACAAGAGTATGGATGTTGTCATTGACTAATGCATCACTTGCACCACATTTTATGTCTTGGTGCAACAAAGCTTTCAAGGAAAATTAAAAGTAAGCCTACCATTTCTCTCTATTTTCATGCTTAGGCTTCATTTTACATGAAACCCACCACTCACTACAACTATGTAACAAAGTCATCATAAAGATTGTAGAGGGATAATAAATATCTATCTAGGCCTACCATTTGTTAACCTTTTTTTTTCCCAGGTTACAAAGTTTGAGGAAAACCCTTGAATACTTCCCTTCATTTTGAGGATGGTACACAAAAACTTACTTGAGGAGGAGAACAATCATTCCTCCCAACCATTCAAACTAAACCCAATTAACATACCATTTGTTAACTTTATAATAACAACTTTAAAATTTATATAAATAAATTTTATTTTATTAATAAATGCTAAAAATCCTATAGTTAATACATTTTAATTTTAACTTGTTTGAAATAATAATATTAATCTTCCTCTCCATAAACTTTTTTAATATGCACATATTTATTTATAATTTTATGAATATGCTCTAAATACTTGTCAATTTCATTAAAGAAGTTGTTATTTTCATTAAAATACAAGTTTGCACTTTCATGAATGTTATAATATAAAATATATTTACACGTTTTTAACCATATGACCTAAATGCCTAAACTTCATTAACTAAGCGATTATGACGTTCAATTGTCAACATCCTTTCAATAATAAAGTGAGTCCATAGAACCGGACTAGGTAATGCCTTTGTGAAATAAGTTGTTATTTTCATTAAAATACAAGTTTGCACTTTCATGAATGTTATAATATAAAATATATTTACACTTTTTAAGCATATGACCTAAATGCCTAAATTTCATTAACTAAGCAATTATGATGTTAGGCATTTGGACCTAGTATTTTCCCTTGTTTGGATTTAATATGGATTCATGTGAATGATAGTAAAAGATTATATAGAGGAGTTATCTTTTCCTTATGCATGTGTTGAAAATATTCCATATTTCTTTATTACATCTAATTGTGTGTATTGTGTATATATTTTTTAATGGTATTTAATAGCTTTTAAATTATTGATAATAGTTGGAATGATATCGAATTTATTGATTATTATATCATGTGATGCAATAAGAAAGAGTAAATATTAACTTTGCAACAATACTAATAAAATGAAACATATAAAACTTAAGAAAAACTTGGTATTGGAAAACTAAAAAATCTAGTTGATAAAAATCTTATATTTATTTTTATTAGTAATTATTTGAATATAGGATGTATGTAATATGAAGAACAAGAAATTAGGTGTAGATTAAGTGGTTGTGAGGAAAGTTGTTACCGTTTAAATCTTATTTTGTGACATGTTTGTTCTTAGTTAATTGATTGTTGTTGAGCTATATATGAACTATTCATTAGTTGTTGACCTAGCTTTGTGCCCTGAAGAATCTATGGTTTACCTTGTGTAACATCTTCCAAATGAAGAGAAGTGTCCAAAAGTTTACCTTACGAAGAATGTTGTTAGATATATTATTAATATAAATTTAAAAGTATGTTGTATAAAAACCCTTAATTTAGGAGAAGATAAGCTAGATAAAATGACTTGTCACATCAATTTACATAAAACTTAAAATGATTATTATTCACATAGATGAATTTTAATCTTGGATTTAATAAACATAAATAAAAATAATAATTATATGCTTTGATTAAATGGAATCCTAGCTAATAAACTTATTGAAGTAAACAATGAGAATTAAATAATAGATTATTGTACTGAAGTGATAAATAAACCAAGAGTGGCACAATTCCATTGCATTAAGGGAACTATAGTGGAGGAAGTATCACTAGTTGAAAGTGAAAGTTGCCACTAATTAGGAATAATATATTGAAAGCCAACACCCATATGCAACATGGCAAGTATGATGTGGAATGAGTAGGAAAATAGATACATGGATGTTTAAATTGCTTCTTGTTTATGATTACACACAATTATTGGTTGTGTTTCATTTATCATATATAATGTATTTGATAAATAGTTTATGATACAAAATTTTTATTCAAAATCACTTAACATTACTCATCCACACAATTATTGGTTATGTTTCATTTATTGTATATAATGTATTTAATTAATAATTTATGATCCAAAATTTATTAGTCAAAATCACTTAACATTAGAAGTTGTTTATGTGACATAAATATATAGAAATAGATTTATGTGACATAAATATATTTCTATATATTTATAGAAAAGTAAATATATAGCATAAAAAATACTTTTATCTAAAAATGAATTCATTTTGATATTAAATATTTTTTATTCAACTAAAATATAAATAAATATTCATTAATACTATAAACATTTAATTAATATATTTCTATATATTTATAACAAAGTAAATCTATAGGATAAAAAATACTTTTATCTAAAAAGATTTATTTTGATATTAAATATTTTTTATTCAATTAAAATATAAATAAATATTCATTAATACTATAAACATTAATTAATATTTTTCTATATATTTATAACAAAGTAAATATATATAACATAAAAAATACTTTTATTTAAAAAGATTCATTTTGATATTAAATATTTTTTATTCAACTAAAATATAAATAAATATTCATTAATACTATAAACATTTAATTAATCTATTTAAACTTAAAGAAGTTGAATAAATATTAAATTCCGTCTACATCATAAATCTTGGTATGAGCTCAATTCAACTCCAAGCATGATCCCACATCATAAATCTTGGTATGAGCTCAATTCAACTCCAAGCATGATCCTATATACCAAGTGTGGGCATAATTAATAAAACCTAATAATTAATGTCATTTTTCATATTGATGAGCTTAATTAAATTCCAAGCATGATCTTATATACCCAAGTGTGTGGACATAATTAATAGAACTTAATAATTAATGTCATTTTTCATATTGTTCGATTGCTCTTAGTTATATCCAAGTGTGAGCATAATTAATATAATTTAATAATTAATGTCATTTTTCATATTGTTCAATTGCTCTTAGTCATATTCATGTGATGTTGTTTTTATAAATAGAGACAAAGTGATTTGATACTTATCCATTTAACACAAAAGTTTACATTAGCTATATTATTGATATTAAATTCTATAGAGTTACTGAATGATATTTGATTAATTTATATGTAGAAATTTTAGAAGAGATAAAAGATATTGAAATATGGATTAAACATTGAACACAAATTTAACAAGGGTTATGTCACGGTGATCTTTATCGTGTACATTGTATTTTGACTTATTGATTGTCATATATACCATTACATGTTGATTTGGTTGTGTTTTCTACTTTGTAGATGCTTACTATTTGGTAATTATGTCTAGCATATATTCGTTTTAACAAAGCTTATGGTTAACAAAGTTTTACATGTGTACTTTTATAGTAGAACAATCAAAACCTTGTATCAAATAGAGCATGTAATTTCCAAATATTTTCAGCAAGGTTTTTCATCTATTAGAGGAAGCATGTTGTGGTTGACTAATGCGTCACTTAGTTCTCATGTTATGCCTTGATGCAACAAAGATTTCAAAGACAATTTAATGCAAGCCTACCATTTCTTTCAATTTACATGATCAAGGTTCGTTTTATATGAAACCTACCACCCCTTACATCATGTAATGAAGTCATCACAAAAATTGGCAAAGCGATAACAAATACCTATAGCCCTACCATTCATTAACTTTGTAATTTTCATCCTTATACTTTGTATACACAATTTTAGTTTTATTGATAGATGCTAGAGATTAAGTGGTTGGATACATTTTAACTTAAATTTTAGTTTTTATGAGATAATAACATTCATTAATATGGAAATGAGCTTTTAATATGGAAATGAGCATCTCCATAAAGGTTTTTAATATGCAATTTTTTTATTATATATTTTTATGAATATGGTCTAAATGCTTAACAATTTCATTAAATAATTTGTTATTTTAATTAATATACAATTTTACACTTCCATGATTTTTTAAAATATAATATTTATTTATAATTTTTTTATCATATAACTTAAATGCCTATGACTTCATTAACACTAAGTAATTATGATGTTAGCAATGGGATCTAGCATTGTCTATTGGATTTAATATGATTCATGTGAATGATAGTAAATGAGATCTAGCATTGTCTATTGGATTTAATATGATTCATGTGAATGATAGTAAATGATTATATAGAGGATATACCCTTGGAATTCATGTGTTTATGTAAGTATTGTTAACTACTTTTAACATTCTTTTAGTTACAATTAATTGTGTGTATTGTGGATATTTTTTTGTAATGGTATTTAATAGTACTTAAATCATTGATAATGGTTAGAATGGTATATAATGGTGTCCAATTCTTTGATTATTGTACCATGTGAAACTACAATAAAAAAAAAATGCTAACATGAAACAATACCAATAATATGAGACATAAATGCTAACTTGAAACAACATCAATAACATGACATAAGACATATCAAATTTAATATAAGAAAATTGAAAAATATAGTTTTGGAGATTAATACAAATTCAATATCTACTCTTACTATTAATTGTTTGAATGTGGGATGTATTGAATCTAAGGAACATGGGACACAACCTATGTGCAAGCCACTTAGTTTCACCATAAGGAACAATGATTGATAGAATTACATTGTGCATTTTAAGCTAATGAATTTTGCAAACAATAAATTAAAAAAAATGAAACCTATAAAACACAATTTTGAACAATTTAATTTTTTAGTAATAAGCTTTCTCATATCTAACAATCTTTTTTTTTCCTCGGAAAAATTCATAATTTCATTATATTATAACAAAATTACATACACAGATATATATACAAGCCATTATAAATAGCCTTGTATATATTATCCAGCAAGTTGTAGTATTGATCTAACGATGCATACACAAGGCATCATTGCATCCAATAAAAGTCCTTATCAAATGTCACATGTTTAGTCCCAGAGCAAAAATTTCTACTAAAATTTTGCCCCCAAAAATGTGGGTGTATCCCACCAGTGAACAGTAAAGTATCAAGAAACATACATACAACCCAATATTTACACAATAAGTTTTGTTCCTTCAAAAAAGATACCAAGGTGCTCAAATATCCTGAATTTCGTGAAAAGGCCTATGACTCATATCTAACAATCTTGTCAAATATATTGAGAATATAAATTTAAATTAAGTATGTTGTATAA
>JASDQU010109687.1:92610-103493 GCA_032191745.1 Picea mariana | reverse complement strand
TATGCTTGGTTCACCGTCCAAGAAAAATGGAACCCCTGCCCGAATTTTGGAATGGCTAGCACCTCTGGGGTGGCACGCGAGCAGGACACTCCCGGCAACAGCGGACACGAGGCACCTTACACTCCATGCTTTGTGGAGGAAGAGCCACCCCCGGAGGCCACCCGTAACGACCCAGACTCCCATGCAGCCACGGAACCAGAGCAGCCACCTGCAACATGCACGGACCACCTCAATCTCCTCTTTGATGTTCGCAATCTCCTCGAGGACCAGGTATTTCGTATTGAGAGGCTGGAGCAGCGAATTGATTTGTTCTTCGCAGCACACTCCAGAGCAACGCCGAAGAAGCAGTGTCCAACCTGCGCCCGACCGTACGCCTTCCCTGCTCGCTGGCGGCACACCGAAGCAGCTAAAGCTCTCCTGGGTTCCGAGGTTACCTAATGTCTAAGTCCCAGCTCTGTTTCTGGTTCTGTTTTATTGATATTTGCATGAAGATAGCTAGTTTCCTGTCTGTTTTAATTTTCATAGCAAACAATAGTTTGAATTTTGCCACTCCCGGTTTCCTACGGGCGGGAGATAGTGCTGTAATTTTTGATACTCTCAGACCACTCTCACAGACAATGACATGTGGCAGGGGGTGTCCAGCTGCCTCGGTTTCCTGCTAAGGCGGGACAGCTGGCATCCCCAATGGTGCTGTAAATTGCTTATATTAATATAACAGGTTTCATCTTTTTTATTTAAAAAAAATATATATATATTTAATTAGTGTTTTATATTTAAAATTTGTTTTAAATAAAATAATTCAAATACATTTAATAGTTGTTTATCTTGAAATTGTTTATATAGCATAAATACATCTCTATATCTTTATACTAAAAATAAATATATTGTATAAGAAATGTGGTATAACTTTGCATAATAAAAAAATTTCCATCATCTAAACGAAAGGATTTGCTTTGTTATTTAATATTTTCAATTCAACTAACTAAAATATGAGTAGATATTTAATATTGCCATAAACATTTTACTCTATCTAAAGTTAAAGAAATACTATAAATATTAAATTTAGTTAATATGGTAAATTGTCATTTAATCACAATTCAACTCTAAGCATGTATGTTAAGTGTGGGTATTTAATATAGTTTAATAATTAATGTCAGAGCCACTTAATAAATGTAAAGTTTTGCTTCAGTTAACTCAATTTTTCAAAATTCTAGTGATGAAGGTCATTTTAAAATGGGTCAAAACCTCTAAAAGAAAAGTTCTATGATCAAAGTTTCCTTCAATAAGATGGAACTATAACTTCTAGGAAAATTCCTCCTAAATTCTACGAAGAAAAAAAAGTTAAATTTATCCATTTGTTAACTTACTTCATTAATACCATTTTTTATTTTGTTCCATTGACACAACTAATATCTATTAGTTGTTTTTATATGATATTATTCTTATAAATATATGCAAAGCCACTTGATATGTAGTTGATCAACAAGCAAGTTTAATTCATTATCCATATTATTGTTATTGAAATATGTAAAGTTGTTAAATAATAAATATTATGTGTAGAAATCTTAGAAAAGACAAAAGATAGTGGTGGTTATTTGTATAGTGTGTATTGTATTGTGTTTGATTGATTGTTGAATATGACATTTGATGTTAATTTGACAATGTTATGCTTATTGTTTGGTGCTAGAATATATATATTTTAACTAAGTTTTTGGATAACTAAGTTTTGCATGTGCATTTTTGTAACATAATAACTAAGACCTTGTATCAAATAGAGCCTACAATTTGCATTATTTTCCAGAATAAACATGTTATGGTTAAGTAAATAATTATGATGATAACATTTGCATTTAGTGTAGTCAATTGTTTGAATTTAATATATATTTTATATAACTAATAATAAATTATTATATAGAGGAGATGCTTTTGGAATTCTTGTGCTTATGTGTATTATTAACTATTCAACATTATTTAACTAATAACTAATAGTATATAGAGGAGATGCTTTTGGAATTCTTGTGCTTATGTGTATTATCAACTATTCAACATTATTTAAATAATAACTAATAGTATATATATTTGTATATAATTTTGTAAAAGTATTTAATAATAAATAAATCATTAATAATAGTTAGAATAGTATTTAATGTTATCAAATTTATTAATTATGCATAATACCATGTGGCATAGTCCAAAATAAAATAAGTAAATGATAATATGTAACAACTTGATAAAAGATTTGATTTGAAAAAAACAAACAAATTTATTTTAAAATTTGGTAAAAATCCAATATCTATTCATATTAATAATTATTTGAATGTATATTAATAATTATTTGAATGTGGATTGTATGTAATTTGGAAAGCAAATAAAATAAAAAAAATAATCAAATATAAATAATAATAAAAAAATCAAATGTCAATTAATAATATGTTTTTTTATATTTAACAATATTATTAAATATATTAATAATAATTTATTTTTTTTTAAAAATTAATTTATAAATGATTATTTATATATATTTTTAATATAATCTAAACTTTAGACAAATTTGTTAAATAAATTGTTATTTTCATTGATATACAATATTAAAATTATATAATTATATATATGACCTAAATGCTTGCAACGTTATTAAACCAGGAATTATGACGTTATTTTCTATTGTTTGAATTTTAATATTGATTTATGTGAATGATAATAAACGATTATATAATGGGAATTTTTGTGCTTATGTACGTGTTGTTAATTATTGAACATTATTCATATTACAATTAATATTAAACATTATTCTTATTAGTGTTAATTGTGTGTATTATTTTTATTTTAATTAATTGTATTTTATTACAATTAATTTTATATATATATATATATATATATATATATATATATATATATATATAATGGTATTTAATAGTTTTTAAATTATTTAATTGTGTGTATTGTGTATATATTTTTTTAATGGTATTTAATAGTTTTTAAATTATTAATAATAATTGGAATGATATTTAATGGTGATTTTCATACCATGTAACAAAATAAGAAAAATAGGTAAATGATAATATGCAATAACATGAACTTGAGAGACATAAAACCTAAGTAAAACCTAGTATGAGAATATTAAAAAATATAGTTTTAGAGGTTGGTACAAATCTAATATGTAATCTTACTAGTAATTGTTTGAAAGTTGGATGTATGTAATCTTGAGAACAATGGACCAACTTATGTGCAAGACATTAGTTTCACCGTAATGCACAATAATGTATAGATGTGCAAGACACTAGTTTCACCGTAATGCACAATAATGTATAGAATGAGATTGTGAATTTTAAATAATGTATAGAATGAGATTGTGAATTTTAAGATCAATGATGTTTGTGAAGGATAAAGAAAAAAATCAATTAAACTTTATAAAACAAATTTTTGGACAAATTAATTATTTAGTAATAGACTTTTTCATATTCAACAACAATGTTAAATATAAAATTATAATATAAATTTATATTAAGTATATAGTATTATAGAAAGCTCATTAGTTTAAGGAACGATAAGTGTGTCAACTTGTATATATATCTTGAAATGATTATTACAAAAATAACTTTATTTTAATTTTGGATTTATTAAGTATTTAGAAAGATAATAATTATTTGTTTTCATTAAATAAAATCATAAATGGTGAACTTAGAGAAGTCAACAATGAGAATTGGGTAATGGATGATTATACTCAAGTGATAAAGAACCCAAAAATGGCATAATTACAGTGCATTAAGACTTACATGGCACTATAGTGGAGGAATTATCAAAGGTTGAAAGAAGAAGTTGTCACTAATATAAATATATTTAAAGCCACCCCTATGTACAAAGTGGCAAGGATGATGTGAACTTACAGGAAGATCAAATTAGAGATGAAAAGACCTAAATTTCTCCTTATTTATGGTAAACACAATAATTTATTTTATTACATTAACATATATAATGATTCTAATTAATGTTTTATGATGCAAAATTTGTGACAAATTAAACAAGTCAAATACACCTAAAAAGATTCATTTTGAAAATATTTCTACAACATAAATTCATCTCTATATATTATACCAAAGTAAATACACATCATAAAACATTTTTTATTATTTACATAAAAAGTTATTAAATTATGATTTGTGTTGTATTATAGCATGTATAATATATTTGTGAATGATTTATAATCCAAAATTTGTTATAAAAAAATATCAAATATATTTAACAATTATTCATTTAAAAAAAATTATTACATAAATACCACTCTATATTTTTATACCAAAGTAAATATATGACATATTTTTTTATTAATTTGTATTATAAAAGTTTTTCACCTAAAAGAAAGGGTAAGTTTTATTATTAAATATTTCCAATTTAATTAGTAGATATATGACAAGTTTTATTATTAAATATTTTCAATTTAATCAGTAGATATTCACTATTATTATTGATATTTTAGTCTATCTATTTTTAGAAAAACTGTACTCATTTTAAATTTAATGTAAATAGTAAATGATAATTTAGGCAAAACTCAACTTTAAGCATGGTTATATATACTTGAGTATAAGCAATATACATTAATAATTAATGTCATTTTTCATATTTTCTCATTGATATAATCAAAATCTAGTATCCATGTTTATGGGACAAATCTAAACATTAGATTTTTTTGAGTTTTTTTTGGAAATTATCGTTTTAAATCGGTTAAGCAATTATTGGTAAAATTGCAATTTTTGATTATTCAAATTGCATTTTGAATGCATAGATAGATTCAATGGCTTGAAAAGCCCCGAATCCACCAATATTGTGTAAACTCAACAATAGATATTTGTAGTTTCAACAATTCTTCTAAATTTCGAACTGGACTTTAGACAAAACTAACAAAAAACATTAAAGCAAAAGGTTCAAGAAGTCAAATATTTAAACTACATTATGTTTATCTAATGTTGCTTTTATAAATATATAGCAAAGTGACTTGAGAGGTAGCCAATCATGCAAGTTTAATACATTATCTATATTATTGTTATGGAAATATGAAAACCTATTAAATACTATTTAAGTAATTTATATGTAAAAATCTTAGAAGAAGTCAAAATATATTGAAATAGGGATCGAACATTGAACACAAATTTAACAAGAGCTATATAGTTGTGATCCCTATCAAGTGCATTATATTTTGATCAATTGATTGTCATATATATCATTATATGTTGACTTGGTTGTGTTTTCCCTTTTTTACCTACTTTTTTTCCAATAGAAAATTCGCTCAAAATTATATTAGTGTATAATGTTTTTTACATCTTCAAGGATCCTTGATCAAAATTGATCTCTGTTGATCCAGCTAGACACTATTCTGGCACAAATGACTATCCAAAAAAGACCTTATACAAAACCATTGAGCATAGTTAATGCTAACATTTAAAGTAGTTCATCTCCTCAAATATATCAAAAACAAATTGGATGCATGTACCAACATCCTGATCAGACTCAAACAAAGGAGGGATAAAAAACATTTTATATGATTTTGAGGACCTGTCGTCCCTATTTCCCAAGTGAAGTATATCAATCTTCCTTTCGGCTCCAAGAGAGCTTGTTTTGATAATCGATCAGCCTCCTTATTGAATTCCCTGATTATATGATGAAAGCAAATTCCTTGAAATAAAGTAGTAAATTCCATTGTTCTACACTTCCATCCTTTTATGTCAATAGCTTGTAAATTTCCTTTGTGATTTAGCCAATCAATAACAACCTTTGAGTCCCCCATTATCTGTAACTTTTGAATATTCAAATGATTGGCTAGTGTAAGAGTGGCCCATGCTCCCATAAGCTCAGCTTTTGTGTTTGTTCCTTCCTCGTAGTTGATAAACCATCTGTATACAATCGTCTCTGAAAATTTGATGACGCCCCCAGCTCCACATATTAAGCCACCTGTTATAGACGCCCCATCAAAACAAGCAATAGTAAAACCATCATTCTGTGTGATTGGGCCCATTCTTATGGAGATCAATTTTTGTGATTGAGGAAGCCTGCTGAGTGATCTAAGTGTCCTATATACCATTGCCCAAACCGAAGGAGCTTTCTCATAAAAAACTACTTTGTTTCTCTCAAGCCATATGAACCAACAGGTAAGAGCAACAATATTTTTTGAAACAGTCTTGTCCTTTGTCCAGGAGTCTAAACATTCATTAAGTGAAGTTCCTTCCCAAGATTTCTTAATTTGTAGAAAATGTGTAATTCTGGCCCAAACTGTTTCAGTGAAAGTGCAATGAAGGAAAAGGTGGTTGTTATCTTCAGAACTGAATTTGCATAGAAAGAATATACCAGGTCCCTCCCATCCTTTTTTTTGTAGGACGTCCCAAGATAGGATCCTATTTTATGCTGCCATCCAGATAAATAATTTTATCTTCAGTTGGAAATTCCATTTCCATAAATTAACCTTCCATCCACGCCAAATCGAAAAATTCCGAGTAGATATAAGGACAGAATATATATTTTTAACTGTGATGTTTCCAGAAGAATCGCCTCCGGTCCAAAGTAATGTATCATTTGTATCAAGGAGCAATACATCGGCACCTATAAGCTCTTTACAATAGATTTTTTAAACTACAAATAGATTTCCCGATAAGCCCAATTCCTCACTACTTATCCAAATCTCTGAATAGTAATGGGATCCCGGGAAACAGTGGCTTGTGCCAAAAAACTGAATATTGCGTTAAGCAATATCTAAATACAATTTAGCAAGAGAATAAAAATTTAAAAACTTTCAAGGCACATAATACTATACTATACCTAACAATCAATTCGCAATACTCGAGTATAAGTGAGCATGAACATAATATGACATTCATTATGAAGAATAACAATAAATATATATTTTATTTAATTAATGAAATGTAGAGAATCTATGTAGTGAGTTATTGAACCAAAACGTGTTAACTGATCTACGCTATTCAATTAGTTCTCATTTATTCAGTGGATAAATCATAAATTTAAAACTCACCAATATACAAGTAAATTTTTATTATGGTCTCGTGGTAAATAATACAATTATTATCACACAATAATACTTTCAAGGACATTGTTTTAACAAGCAAGAAATAAGAGTCAAGCCCTCACCACATTATGGTTAAGGTTTGATATTAATAATAATCATTTATTCAGGGTTCAAGATTATTCTATTTAACATTTTAAATAAAAATTAAGTCATTTTAAATTTCATATCAACAGAATTATACCACTAGCAACAGAACATTATTTTTCAACAATAAATCACCATTATCGAGTTTTTTTGGTTATGATTATATTAATAAGTTATTCCACATTAGAAAAATAAAACTTAATGAAAGATTTATCCACCAACGTAAATGCAGGAAAAATACATTTTTAAAGTTTTAGGGTTGAAGGTGTCTTTACTATCTCCCGACACAAAGAAGGTTGATCCCACTCAGGTAAGGATTGAGTTTTTGCCCGGGCTATCAACCTCGGCACAGTGGATTCGCTGACCTCCAGATGAAGAGCTTCCAAAAGGCATCTTGCAGGCAACCTTAAGGCAAATGAAAATTTTAGCAACCACGCCCTGTCATCCCAGGAAATTCGTGGTTGATTTCTCAGGTAGAAATCATAAAACAATAATTAATTCGACAGCTAACAACTGGCAATTACCAATATGGAAAAAATCAGAAAACGATAATTAATTGGGCAGCGATCAATTGGCAAAAATCAAAAACAACAATTAAATTGGCGGCCATCAACTGGCAACTACCGATATGCCAAAATCAGAAAACAATATTTAATTGGGCAGCGATCAATTGGCAAAAGTCAGAACAATAATTAAATCGACAGACATCAACTGGCAACTACCAATATGGCAAAAATCAGAAATCGATAATTAAATCGTGGGTACCTCGCAAACTCTCCCAAACAATGCAGACGCGAAGTTTAATGGTCAATTTCACTGAGGAAACAGACCGAAACGAATTCACCACAACATGATTTTTTTCTTTGCACATTTACACGGATTCTTGGGGAAATCTGCATGCGCGATCGAAGTGAGGACGGCATTGATCGGACTCGACAGCTGCGACAGCATTGACAACCCTGAATATCACAGAGATAATGTAATGGATGAAATTTTTTTTCTGTCCAAGCAAAATTTTCATAGAACATTATGTTGCCTGTTTAACATCTGAACGAGACCTAAAAATCAGAGTGTGTTAAATCTTCTGAGTTGTCATGATAAGGGTGATCGCATCTTCTGAAGAGTCAACACGACTGACATCTCGGGAGTTGGTATTAAGGTAGCAAGGTAACCACAAATTTATCTAATGCCACAATCACAAGTATGGAACATGTATCAATGGAAATCCAGTTAAGTGATGAAGACACAGGGCAAGGAAAAATGCTCAAAAGAGTTCGCCCGAGGTGTAAATTCGCTCAGAAAAAAAATAAACTCACTCAGGAAAAAGGGAAACTAGAACTATACCAAATAAATAAAGTGCAGTGAAAACGCCCTGGTAAGATGATAGCCACCTCAGAAATTACAGTGGAACAATATGGTAGTGTAGATGAAATTGTAAAATATTTAATATCAGAATTAGTAAAATCGCCCTCGCACAATCGGTGAAATGATGCAAGGTATATTGTAATTAAAAAAAAAAATGCAGAGGATAAGCAATTCATTGGTCATCAAGGTTGCGAGTGCAGAGCTAATTATCCATTAATATAAAGGCAGAGTTAAGGTTTACGATTATCACAATTTACATTCGTTGTAGTAAATTTTCTTTTTACATCATTTCCCAATCTTAATGGCAGAGGCAATACTATATATATGTTGCCCAATTACAAACTCAGAGGTAAGATATCTTTCATCCCTACATAACGCCAATCATAGAAGTGATAAAAACAAGTCAATCCAACAAGAAACCAAACGCAGATCGAAGACAATATATATATATATATATATATATGTATGTATGTATGTATGTAATTTTTTCCTTTCTCGGGATACCAATCATAAAGAAATGATGTCATTAGTAAGAGAACACCAGGGTCATATGGGTAACTCGTCGAAAGGACCGCACGCTTCTATCAGTCAAGGCACAGAGAAATAAACATCAAGGAAGCAAGATAATCATTCAGCTAAGGACAACAATTTACCTACTCAAACGCAAGCAGATCTAAAACATGCATCCTACAACGTTCTATCAATCAACCAAAAAAAAACATATCGTTGCCTGTTCGCCTACTCCGGGTGATGTCCACGCGCTCTGTGCAAATCCTACTCGTCGACCATCGAGACCTCACCGGTACCTCTCAACCAACGCTAGGGGTACTCTGCTTCCCCCTTAGCCCCTCGAGCTGCAAAGGGGCCACACACTATCCAGATGGTACGTCTAGCTCCCAGCTCGCCTCGCAAGGCTGAGCTACCACTCCTCTCCAAGCTGGGAAATCCCAACTCCCACAAGTAAATCAGTCAAGTCATTAATCCGACAGTGTAATGTTACGCTAACAGTCGATCCCTTCTTCCTTCTCCTCCCTCTCTTTTATAGAGTTTTAGAATTTCCATTCTTTCCCTAAATCTCATTAAATTTTAAGTTTTATTAAAAACCTTCTAAAAATTCTCCTTCGTACAAGTGTCATCCATCCCCCACTTTCCTCCAATAATTATTTTTTTTAATTTATTTATTGTCTCATTTCCCTCACCCACCTAGAGTTACTCCTAAATTTACTCCTAGGTGTCCCTAGATTCCCTTACAGTTTTTAAAAGCTTTCCCTAAAAAGAAATTGCTAAATCAGTTCAAAATTAGAAGTTTCTTAAATACCGATTCTTTCCTCAGTTGGTTTCCCACTTTTTACCATGAATTCCCCTCTTTCCCTCTTTAGGTTACCTCATTTCCCTAATTTCCTATTTTTTACATTTCCTTCCTTCCTTTTTATTTGAGCTAGAAAAGACAATTGTGCAAATTATTCTCTTTTTACTTTTATTATTAATTTAGTACCTTTTTAAATTATCAAAAGTTAAAATAAATTAATTTCTTCTTGACATTTTATATCCATTGATTCTAATTAATTTCTTACTCTCTTCATTTTACCCCAAAAATTTATGAAGACCAAAACTATTACTTAAGTGGTTTTTAGTTTAAATTTTATTATTTTATTTTTATATGTATATTTTCTTAAGGGTAAACAAAATTTTACCCCTAGAGAAGTTTTAGACTTAGAACTTAGATTCTAAACTGGGCGACATTTAATTAGGGAAGTTGTTTTAAAATTTCTTAATGTGTTGTCTATCTTAGGGCCATCTAGGTTCCTCCCTCTATCATCATCAACACGACGTGCCCTTCAGGACGCACTAGGTGCTCCAACGGTGTCACTCGCCTCATTTGTTTCATTGTGCAACGTGCCCTTCAGGATGCACTACATGCTCCAAGGGTGCCACTCGCTTCTTGACTGATTGGTAGACATCAATAACCCCTGGAGTCAACACTCTGTCAGGTGAACTTGTGGGAGACTAAGGGCTTCTAAGGAATAAGGCCCCCACCTTATTGCGCGCCCCTTAGAATCATCGTGAGTGACTGTTGCAATCTGCCCTCATGGCATCGTGGGTCCTCTCGAACTAGGTAATCGTTAACCTACAGCTCAAGCCACAGTGGGAGTGCTAGTAGGCTGTGGCAGGGCTACTGACCACACCTCTCCCTCAACCTCTCTGGTAGTCGTGTGTGACCCCTTTACTCCATATGTGAGTCTGGTCGGCAAGCTATCGTCAGCCTGCATCATCAACAAATCATGTCAGAACATGTCCACATCATATCATCTAATCAAATGTATTAATATCACAATAAATCAATCAAACCCCAATGGCACAC
>JASDQU010109687.1:78259-92560 GCA_032191745.1 Picea mariana | reverse complement strand
CCAAAACCCTGCACACTCAGTAAAACCGAGTCAATAGCACATGTCTATGTCAATGTAGTAAAACAACATGTCATCTACCCATGACACATCATAATCAAAGACAAATGTTTTAATATCATAATAATCCGGATCACTTGCGAGCAAGTGTCCTCAAAGAATAAGTTCGTTCAGTGCGCCAGAGCGGGATGTTACATCTCATGATTTGTGCCAATAAAATCTTGAATCTGCCTTCCTTGTAAAAAACCCAATTGTTCAAGAGAGAGTGACCTAGAAAGAATCAGTTTAATTTGACTGGAAATGATTTTTTATATCACTTTGTAACAAAAATTTCACAAAAAAATTAGGTGAAAATCATCAAAGGTAGCAGGTTTATTTTCCTTCAGAATCAGGGTCAGGAATGTCAAATCTAAACTTCCCACAATAGAGCCTAGCCTTATTGATTCCTCCACCATCTCGAGGAGATCCTCCCCTACTAAATAAAAAAAGAAAGTAAAAAATTCAGTTGTCCAACCATCCGGCCATGGACTCTTATCCTTTTTAAAGTGAAATGGAACTGCCTTTAACTCCTCCAATGTAACTAGGTTGAAAAATGTACATGACTCATCATCATTTAACATCTGGGGGAACAACTCAATTATCTTGACTTGTTCAGTAGTATTCAGGATGATCGGGGCCTTGTATAAATTTTTTAAATAAGAAACCACTTCCTCCTTTAAGGCTCCCTGTTCAGAAATTTTAACTCCATTCCCATCGATGATCTCCCAGACATGTTTTCGAATCCTACTGTGGCATGCATAATTGTGGAAAAAATTTGTATTATTGTCCCCTCTTTTCATCCATATAGCCATGCTACGGAGTCTCCACTGTTCTTCAACCCCTCTTAAAATATTATTCCTTTCTAGTTCCATCTGCCGAAGAATTTTTTTCGCTTCAATATTTGTAGGATCACCGACCAATCACATAATCGAATCCTTTATATCAGATTCTAAGGTCATCAACTTTACTTTGTTTCTGGCAATAATTTCTTTATACCAAAGTTTTGTTTGTGACTTTAGAACTTTTCATTTCCAAACTAATCTGTTTTTTCTGCCGCCTTTGGATAGAAAAACATGGTCTTTCCAAATCTTATGAACTAAATCCACATAATTTTGATCATTTAGCCAATGGGTGTTTAGTTTGAAAGGATAGGCCTTGTAAAACGGAGGAATATCCACTGTAATAATATAGGAGCATGATCAGAGATATATGGAAACTCAACCCAAGACCTATATAGGCCAACAACAGATAATAAACCTTAAGAAACAAGACATTTGTCCAATCTCCTAGCAATCACCTCTTGACCAGTACGCCCACTCCTCCAGGTAGGAACCAATTCAGTCGGTTTGATGTCTATCATTTTTTTGGATAGAAATAGATCTATGTAATAATCATATGTTGATCCAGGCAAGGTGGAACCTCCCTAGACCTCATCCAAAGAAAATATAATATTCAGGTCTCCAGCAATGATCAAATTATTAATAGACAATATACCATTGTCTGCCACCGATCTCCAAAAGAGTTTTCGATCCGTGCACAAGCCGTATATATTAAGCAAAGCTATCTCCCGCTTATTTATATTACACCTGCCTATTAACATAATACCACCAATAGTAAGATATGGAGCCAACTCAAATAAATTAGGATCCCAAGAGACTAATAATCCCCCCGAGGTACCCACAAAATTTACAGCACTCGAAACCCAGGAGGGGCGCAAAAGGTGCATGAAATCTCTTGCTTTCTACGCATTAACCAAGGTTTCCTGAAGAAATACAATTTCAGTTCGAGAATGATCCAAGAGTCGTTGAACAGAGGCAACTTTGAGGGTGCCTCCAATCCCTCTCATATTTAAGGATAGTAATAACATCACTTAGCCCTCGCCAGGTCTTTCATCGCTCTAAGAGCCCCACTATTAGTGGAGGAAGGGACAGAGTCATCTGTCTGGGAAGATAATACCGCAAATTTTTTCTGGGTGCTTCAAGTCTTTATTGGAGAGTGTTCTATGCCAAGGCCTCTTGACTAGGAAAATTCTTGGGCTCACTCCCCTTGGAATGAGCCCAAGAAGTATTTGCCCTCGAGTCTGAAGAAGGAACATGGATAGCCTTACCCATATAAGTAGGCAGTTTAATAGAAGTGTTAGTGTCTTGAATGAAGGGAATCAAAGAGTCAAGTACCGCACTGAGGGAAGACTCATCCTCCTCAGATTCTCTAAACCCAGGCTCCATCACAGTATCCAATATCTCTGACGGAGAGTGGGAAGGGTTAGTTTACGAAGCCTGAGAGCTACACAACGGAGGAGAGGAAATCTGAGGTAACTCTGCAGGGGGAATAATAGGAAAATCAATAGGACGTGGCAATAGTACCCCAGAATCAAGGATTAGGGAAGAATCCAAGTTTTGTGGCCTCGTCGAATCAGCCAAAATAGGATTATTAGTGTTTGTACCACCCTCAGTATGTCCCTTAACTAAGGTGGTGGATAAATGTAGCCAGTATGAATTATCCAATGCATCCTTTTCCCAAAGAGATAAAGACGAGTATAATGTAGGACACAAATTTTTTAACTTACATGTAAGAGTCGTCGTAGGCTCCATCTGGATTCTTATCTCGTGACCATAATGAAGTGGCTCACTTCCGAAAGAGTCCACTTCTGTAATGTAGTCAGGAGGATCTTTTTGTAATAGAGTGTCATCCAACGATTCTTCCATCACCTTACCAGTGCAATCATGACGAAGATGGCTAGTGTAGCGACACCGTCTGCAATGGAATGGTATTCCAAGATAGTCTAGCCATTGTAATATATGTCGACCTCCCCATTCTATATCTATAACCTTTGGTATCCCTCCATGGATATCCATTTCCACTAAAATTCTGCCCAATTTTCTAGAAGAATTTTCAAAGTTTGAATATCCAGAGTAATAAACTTCCCCAAAGCGTCTCCAATCGCCCGCAAAGCTCCTTCGTTCCACAAATTAATAGATAATCCCGACAATAGAACCCACAGATGACGAAACTGAAAATGTTTGGTCGTTGGGTCAAAGGCCACCCGCCACCATTTCAGCATTAGGCTGCTACCCCCATGAACCTAGAACGTGTTCAGTAGAAGGGACACATCTTCCAAGGTTCTACAGATAAAACCCGTCCAACCCTTCGTAAGGAAGAGTACATCGGGAGAATAACTGAGTATAGGAACCCATTTTTTTTCAATCCAGGCCGAAACATGCCCATTACTCATATAGGAATATGAGAATCTACCTACCAAGCCACATAGGGCCAATTTGCAGGTCTCTTCAAGGCCCATGTCCGAACCTAGCACCATTCTCCTAACCTTCCTGTTAGCCTTCCACACCTTCCTCTGGACACCAGTCGGGTTTGTAGGTTTGTGGGTTTTCCGCAGTCTATCCGACGAAAAAACACCCTTATTGCTCAACAGTGGAGGATGAACAATCGTCAGCCCTCCCGCTGGGTGTGTAAAGCCCTTAGCTACAGGGGAAACATAGTAAGGACTAGGAGAAAGTACCGAAGCTTGGGTGAATGTGAAGCGTGGAGCAATAGTCAGTTCCAGTGCGATAAAGCTTGAAGCAGAAGTCAGTTTAGGTGCAATGTGGGTTAATGAGCAAGGTACACCTCCCAGTGAATCGACCTTTGTGAAAAGACCCCCTCTTTGCCACTCAACCTCGTCCTCTGCACTCATTAGTGCCATGATGTTCTCTGCTATGTCAGCACTAGTTAGGGGATTCATACGACCAACACCTGTTAAGCACTGGACTGAGTATTTAACTCAGATCAGTTACCCAGATGGGAAATAAATGTTGGTAACTGGGCCCAGGATCCCAATGATACTCTGTCCTATAAAGTATTAACTCTGCAAGTCACTAATAAATAAAGAGGGATAGCCAGAGCTAAAAACGAGAGTCGATTAATTGACTCTACGCAAAGTAGAACTCGAAACCTTTAACACCTAAAAACCAAACTAAACTCCGAAAATCCTCTAAACACTGTAGTACTAAGTAGCGACCACTAGCAGGATCATCGTCGCCCATCCTCCGCCAAATATGGAGCTAGTCCACCCTCACACAATCACTGTCCCGCCCAGTAGCAGAGCGTCCGCCATTGATGGAGCTAGTCCATCCTCAAATTCCCACCTAGTTGCAGAGTTCAAATCCCCTCTACCAAATGATGGCTATGCGTTCAAGTTTGACCGAACGATGATTATGACCTTTTGTACCTACTTATTGTTTGGTGTTTGTGTCTAGCATATATGCCTTTTAACTAAGCTTTTGGTTAACTAATCTATGTGGCATAATTATCAAATCCTAGTATCAAATGTACATTGTACTTTACAAATATTTGCATTGAAGTTTGTTATCTACAAGAGTATGGATGTTGTCATTGACTAATGCATCACTTGCACCTCATTTTATGTCTTGGTGCAACAAAGCTTTCAAGGAAAATTAAAAGTAAGCCCACCATTTCTCTCTATTTTCATGCTTAGGCTTCATTTTACATGAAACCCACCACTCACTACAACTATGTAACAAAGTCATCATAAAGATTGTAGAGGGATAATAAATATCTATCTAGGCCTACCATTTGTTAACCTTTTTTTTCCCAGGTTACAAAGTTCGAGAAAAACCCTTGAATACTTCCCCTCATTTTGAGGATGGTACACGAAAACTTACTTGAGGAGAACAATCATTCCTCCCAACCATTCAAACTAAACCCAATTAACATACCATTTGTTAACTTTATAATAACAACTTTAAAATTTATATAAATAAATTTTATTTTATTAATAAATACTAAAAATCCTATAATTGAATACATTTTAATTTTAATTTGTTTGAAATAATAATATTAATCTTTCTCTCCATAAACTTTTTTAACATGCACATATTTATTTATAATTTTATGAATATGGAATAAATACTTGTCAATTTCATTAAAGAAGTTGTTATTTTCATTAAAATACAAGTTTGCACTTTCATGAATGTTATAATATAAAATATATTTACACTTTTTTAACCATATGACCTAAATGCCTAAACTTCATTAACTAAGCAATTATGACGTTCAGTTGTCAACATCCTTTCAATAATAAAGTGAGTCCATAGAACCGGACTAGGTAATGCCTTTGTGAAATAAGTTGTTATTTTCATTAAAATACAAGTTTGCACTTTCATGAATGTTATAATATAAAATATATTTACCCTTTTTTAAGCATATGGCCTAAATGCCTAAACTTCATTAACTAAGCAATTATGATGCTAGGCATTTGGACCTAGTATTTTCCCTTGTTTGGATTTAATATGGATTCATGTATCTTTTCCTTATGCATGTGTTGAAAATACTCCTTCTTTATTACATCTCATTGTGTGTATTGTGTATATATATTTTTTTATGGTATTTAATAGTTTTTAAATTATTGATAATAGTTGGAATGATATCGAATTTATTGATTATTATATCATGTGATGTGATGCAATAAGAAAGAGTAAATATTAACTTTGCAACAATATTAATAAAATGAAACATATAAAATTTAAGAAAAACTTGGTATTGGAAAGGTTGATAAAAATTTTATATTTATTCTTATTAGTAATCATTTGAATGTAGGATGTATGTAATATGAAGAACAAGAAATTAAGTATAGATTAAGTGGTTGTGAGGAAAGTTGTTATCCTTTTCTCTTAGGTTTAAATCTTATTTTGTGACATGTTTGTTCTTAGTTAATCGATTGTTGTTGAGCTATATATGAACTATTCATTAGTTGTTGACCTAGCTTTGTGCCCTAAAGAATCTATGGTTTACCTTGTGTACCATCTTCCAAATAAAGAGAAGTGTTTGAGAGTTTACCTTACGAAGAATGTTATTAGATATATTATTAATATAAATTTAAAAGTATATTGTATAAAAACCCTTAATTTAGGAGAAGATAAGCTAGGTAAAATGACTTGTCACATAAATTTATATAAAACTTGAAATGATTATTATTCACATAGATGAATTTTAATCTTAGATTTACTAAGCATAAATAAGAAAAATATTTATTTGCCTTGATTAAATGGAATCCTAGCTAATAAACTTATTGAAGTCAACAATGAGAATTAAATAATGGATTATTGTACTGAAGTGATAAATAACCCAAGAGTGGCACAATTCCATTGCATTAAGAGAACTATAGTGGAGAAAGTATCACTAGTTGAAATTGAAAGTTGCCACTAATTAGGAATAATATATTGAAAGCCAACACCCATGTGCAACATGGCAAGTATGATGTGGAATGAGTAGGAAAATAGATACATGGATGCTTAAATTGTTTTTGTTTATGATTACACACAATTATTGGTTGTGTTTCATTTATCATATATAATCTATTTAATTAAAATAGTTTATGATTCAAAATTTTTATTCAAAATCATTTAACATTATTCATCCACACAATTATTGGTTGTGTTTCATTTATCATATATAATGTATTTAATTAATAATTTATGAATCAAAATTTGTTAGTCAAAATCACTTAACATTACTCATCTTACTCATCTTGAAGTTGTTTATGTGATATAAATATATTTCTATATATTTATGTGACATAAACATATTTCTATATATTTATAGCAAAGTAAATATATAACATAAAAAAATGCTTTTATCTAAAAAAAAATATTTTAATATTAAATATTTTTTATTCAATTAAAATATAAATAAATATTCATTAATACTATAAACATTTAATTAATATATTTCTATATATTTATAGCAAAATAAATATATATAGCATAAAAAATACTTTTATCTAAAAAGATTCGTTTTGATATTAAATATTTTTTATTCAACTAAAATATAAATAAATATTCATTAATACTATAAACATTTAATTAATATATTTCTATATATTTATAGGAAAGTAAATATATATAACATAAAAATATATTTTTATCTTTTTTTTTTAATATTAAATATTTTTTATTCAACTAAAATATAAATAAATATTCATTAATACTATAAACATTTAATTAATATATTTCTATATATTTATAGCAAAGTAAATATATATAACATAAAAAAATACTTTTATCTAAAAAAATTTATTTTGATATTAAATATTTTTTATTCAATTAAAATATAAATAAGTATTCATTAATACTATAAACATTTAATTAATCTATTTAAACTTAAAGAAGTTGAATAAATATTAAATTTCGTCTACATCATAAATCTTCATATTAACTCAATTCAACTCCAAGCATAATCCTATATACCCAAGTGTGAGCATAATTAATAGAACTTAATAATTAATGTCATTTTTCATATTGATGAGCTAAATTAAATTCCAAGCATGATCCTATATACCCAAGTGTGTGGGCATAATTAGTAGAACTTAATAATTAATGTCATTTTTTATAGTGTTTGATTGCTCATAGTTATACCCAAGTGTGGGCATAATTAATATAATTTAATAATTAATATCATTTTTCATATTGTTCAATTGCTCTTAGTCATGTTCATGTGATGTTGTTTTTATAAATAGAGACAAAGTGATTTGATACTTATTCATTTAACACGAAAGTTTACATTAGCTATATTATTGATATTAAATTTTATAGAGTTACTAAATGATATTTGATTAATTTATATGTAGAAATTTTAGAAGAGGTAAAAGATATTGAAATATGGATTAAACATTGAACACAAATTTAACAAGGGTTATGTCACAGTGATCTTTATCGTGTACATTGTATTTTGACCTATTGATTGTCATATATATCATTACATGTTGATTTGGTTGTGTTTGCTACTTTGTAGATGCTTACTATTTGGTAATTGTGTCTAGCATATATTCCTTTTAACAAAGCTTATGGTTAACTAAGTTTTACATGTGTACTTTTATAGCAGAACAGTCAAAACCTTGTATCAAATAGAGTATGTAATTTCCAAATATTTTCAGTAAGGTTTTTCATTTATTAGAGGAAGCATGTTGTGGTTGACTAATGCGTCACTTAGTTCTCATGTTATGCCTTGATGCAACAAAGATTTCAAGGACAATTTAATGCAAGCCTGCCATTTCTTTCAATTTACATGATCAAGGTTCGTTTTATATGAAACCTACCACCCCTTACATCATGTAATGAAGTCATCACAAAAATTGGCAAAGGGATAACAAATACCTATATAGCCCTACCATTCGTTAACTTTGTAGTTTTCATCCTTGTACTTTGTATACACAATTTTAGTTTTATTGATAGATGCCAGAGATTAAGTGGTCGGATACATTTTAACTTTAATTTTAGTTTTTATGAGATAATAACATTCATTAATATGGAAATGAGCTTCTCCATAAACGTTTTTAATATGCAATTTTTTTTTTTTATATATTTTTATGAATATGGTCTAAATGCTTAACAATTTCAGTAAATAATTTGTTATTTTAATTAATATACAAATTTACAATTCCATATTTTTTAAAATATAATATTTATTTATAATTTTTTTTATCATATAACCTAAATGCCTATGACTTCATTAACACTAAGTAATTATGATGTTAGCAATGGGATCTAGCATTGTCTATTGGATTTAATATGATTCATGTGAATGATAGTAAATGATTATATAGAGGATATACCTTTGGAATTCATGTGTTTATGTAAATATTGTTAAATACTTTAACATTGTTTTAATTACAATTAATTGTGTGTATTGTGGATATATTTTTGTAATGGTATTTAATAGTACCTAAATCATTGATAATGGTTAGAATGGTATATAATGATGTCTAATTCTTTGATTATTGTACCATGTGACACAACAATAGAAAAAAAATACTAACATGAAACAATACCAATAACATGAGACATAAATGCTGACTTGAAACAACATCAATAACATGACATGAGACATATCAAATTTAATATAAGAAAAGTAAAAAATATAATTTTGGAGATTAATACAAATTCAATATCTACTCTTACTATTAATTGTTTGAATGTGGGATGTATTGAATCTAAGGAACATGGGACACAACCTATGTGCAAGCCACTTAGTTTTGAAATAAGGAACAATGATTGATAGAATTACATTGTGAATTTTAAGCTAATGAATTTTGCAAACAATAAATTAAAAAAAATGAAACCTATAAAACACAATTTTGAACAATTTAATTTTTTAGTAATAAGCTTTCTTATATCTAACAATCTTTTTTTTTTCCTCGATTCATAATTTCATTATATTATAACAAAATTACATACATAGATATATATACAAGCCATTATAAATAACCTTGTATATATTATCTAGCAAGTTGTAGTCCTGATCTAACGATGCATACACAAGGCATCATTGCATCCAATAAAAGTCCTTATCAAATGTCACATATTCAGTCCCAGAGAAAAAATTTATGCTAAAATTTTGCCCCCCAAAATGTGGGTGTATCCCACCAGTGAACAATAAAGTATCGAGAAACATACATACAGCCCAATATTTCCACAATAAGTTTTGTTCCTTCAAAAAAGATACCAAGGTGCTCAAATATCCCGAATTTCGTGAAAAGGCCTATGACTCATATCTAACAATCTTGTCAAATATATTGAGAATATAAATTTAAATTAAGTATGTTGTATAAGAACCCTTAGTTTAAGAAGTTTAAGAAAATGTAAGCTAGATAAAAGGACTTGTCACGTCTCATTTTCTATAGGCTTTGAAATATTTATAATTAACATAGATTCATTTTAATCTTAAATTTATTAAAAATCAAGAAGGATAATAAACAACTAGATAAGCTAGGTAAAAGAACTTGTCACATGTCAACTTGTATAGTCCTTGAAATGATTGTTATTGACATAAATTCATTTTAATTTCGAATTTATTAAGCATCAAGAAATATAATAATTATTTGCTTTGATTAAATGGATCCTAGTTGGTGAACCTAGTGAAATCAACAATATTTACACAATAAGTTTTGTTCCTTCAAAAAAGATACCAAGGTGCTCAAATATGCTGAATTTTGTGAAAAGGCCTATGACTCATATCTAACAATCTTGTCAAATATATTGAGAATATAAATTTAAATTAAGTATGCTGTATAAGAACCCTTGGATTAAGAAGTTTAAGAAAATGTAAGCTAGATAAAAGGACTTGTCATGTCTCATTTTCTATAGGCTTTGAAATATTTATAATTAACATAGATTCATTTTAATCTTAAATTTATTAAGAATCAAGAAGGATAATAAACGACTAGGTAAGCTAGGGAAAAGAACTTGTCACTTGTCAACTTGTATAGTCCTTGAAATGATTGTTATTGACATAAATTCATTTTAATTTCAAATTTATTAAGCATCAAGAAATATAATAATTATTTGCTTTAATTAAATGGATCCTAGTTGGTGAACCTAGTGAAATCAACAATGGAAATTGGTTAATGGAGGATTGTACTCAAGTGCTAAAGAACCCAAGAATGAAAATTTCAATGCATTAAGGCTTACATGGCACTAAAGTGGAGGAAGTATCACTGGTTAAAAGAGAAAGTTCCCACTAACCAGAATATACATTGAATGCCAACCCACATGTGCAATGTGGTAAGGATAGTGTGAAATGTGTAAGAGGATGCAATGAGAGATGGGAATGTCTAAATTGTTCTATATACATGGTTATACACAATTATGGCTTGTGTTGCATTATAACATATGTAATAAATCTAATTAATGGTTTATGATCCCAAATTTATTACAAATAAAATAAGTCATTTACATTTAACAATTATTCATCTTGTAATTGTTTTTATGACATAAATACATCTCTCTATTTTTTTTTATCATTTTGCAAAATAAAAAAAATTCCATCTAAAAGAAATTTTGATTTTGTTATTAAATTTTTTTAGTTCAACCAAAATATGAGTATACATCTATTATAGACATTATAGACATTTAATCAGACTATCTAAACTTAGTGAAGTCATGCAAATATCAAATTTAGTTCACATCGTAAATCGTAATTTAAGCATAGTTCAACTCTAAACATGGTCATATATACCCGTAGTGTGGGTATAATTAATATACTTAATAATTAATGTCATTTTTCATATTTTCCATTGACACAACTAAGAGTTATCAATCATATTTATGTGATATTGTTTTTATTAATATACTCAAAGTGACTTGATAACTAGTCAAAATTAACATGCAAGTTTAATCGATCTACAATATTACTATTAAAATTTGTAAAATTATTAAATAATATTTAATTAATTTTATAAGTAGAAATCTTAGAAGATGTAAAAAGATATTGAAATAAGGATAAAATATTTAACACAAACTTAACAGGGACCCTAGGAAGAAAGAGAAAATGCAAATATTAATATAGGACTAAAGAACAAGAGTCCAATAAGACTAGGTTGTAGTTTTTCTACTTTAACTTAGAAATTTAGAGTATTCCACAAGCCTCATATTTACTAGATTTTTGTTATTCCTTAACTTGTGGCCCGCTACTAGAAATAACCATTACTCTACTTGTTCAATACAATTATTTGCATGATGCATGTACATTCTAATTTGTGTAAATGGAGTTAGTTCAATTAAAGGATAAGGAGACAAATATTTGAGTCGCAAGACCATAAAACTTCCATGAGTTTGTAGTTAATAATACTGACATTGAACTGGATACAAATAGAGTGATGAAACCCAAGATCTCAATCGAATGATGATGAATGTGCTAAAGGAGGAGGGATTAAGAATTTGGAGTTAATAGGTTTTCCATGCACGTGTTGTGGTAGAGGAATTCAATTGCAAGTGAGGAGGGATTTGCAAGTGGTGAGGTCGCAAGAAAGGAAGAATGAGTTGCACGAAAAAGACACACTTGGTTTGGTAGTGGTGCTATGTTGCACCCATACCCAAGCACCTTGCCAGTTGTGTTGTATTGCTCTTGCACCCATGCTTATGAGAAGAATATTGAGATGTGCAATCACAATGCTTTGCTATAGTCTTTGCAGTATAGTGATTCTTGTTGGAAATTCTGGAGTAAATTAGAGCATCAAAAATAGGAAAGTGATATAGTTTTAAAAAACAATGGCAATAAGGTCTCAAATGTATTGACCAATGACATTGAAAATAAAAGAGATTTAATTGAGTTATGTATAAATTTAAATTTGTTATTATTTAATTGTAAATTTGAAACATTATAGGCTTGGAAATATTTTGTGGCCAACAATTTAATTAGTAAGTAGTCAACAATATGTCAAATGTAAAATATCCTATGACATCTTGGAATAGTTCTTATGACTATAAAATCTTCTCTCCTCTCTCTTAAGTTTAATATAGATGGTTGTTGAAAAAACATTATCCCTAATTTAACTCAGCTCCATGCTAATATTACATATACTTATTTCTAAACTAGTCTTTAGACATAGGGCTACTTAAAGTTGAAATTAGATGGCTACCATTCTTACAAATGAGATGAAAACCAATATATGTAAGCAATCATTTAATATTAATATTAATATATGTAAGCAATCAATACTATGAATGAAACTTAGTATAGAAGATATGCCAAAGTTAATGAGAACACCTACTTTAAAAGAGAAAATTACTTACATTAATGTTTTTTTAAAGAAGGAATTCAAAAAAAAAAAATGATGAGAGAAGGAATTATAAGAAAAGGGATTAAGCTCAAGTAAAGGTTTATGAAGAAACATGGAAAAAATATTAAAAATAAATAATATGTTGTAATGAATTTATGTTCTAAAATCTGAGTTTTGGATTACAAAAGATTTTTGATGCTAAATGTTCCTCTAAAAGTCAATAGGATCAATGTGTATGTTCTTATTTGCTTGAAAAATAAGGCAATTATCAAAATCGTTTAAGATGGAACTGGATTTATGGTATGTAACAACTTCCTTTGGAACCATATACATTTTTTTAATGAAAAGACCAAATATCTAGGATCTTTTATCAAAAAGGAATAAATTTTTTATGTCAAAGTGCAAAGATCTCTAAATAGCAATAAAATTTTCCATGGATTTCATAACTATGTTGAACATTCATGGATTTCATAATATATGTTGAATAAGAGAAAATGATGTATTTTTTTCAATTTGAACTCGCCTATACTTTGATCATAAGGTATGTGATGATATACTGCAAATTGTTGGAGATAAAATCAAACATTATGAGAGCATTGACACCTAAAAAAATCTTAAAGTGATGATATAATCATTCACAATCTAAAGATAAGTATAGACACCGATAAAGTTTATTAGTCCAATAAACTAGCTTGAGTGGTTGAGTGCTTTAAGCTTCATACACAAGGTTTTGAAGTGGATCCCCTAGGTTGATGCATGCCTCACTCAATATACTTCTCGAATTAAATATCATAATCAATGTTGTAGAGTTTACATTAAACACCATCCGTAAAATACAAAGAAGTTCTCAAAAATATCTTCACAACTTTCTACTCAAAACCTTGATCAAATAACACAAATCGTACTTAAAAACCTTGGAAACGTTATAATTATGAACTATGTATCATATGAGGGTTAACTCACCATTATCAAATTTAGTTACTAAATAAAGCTCACCATCATACTTAATGCAAGAAAATAATATTTTTACTTGGTAAAATTTAAGCCTACACCGAGTATAAGAAAGTAGAGCCCCAAGCTCTACATAATAACATGGAGAATTAATCTTAAAAAGAAATTTGAGAATTTCTAAATGTTTTTAGTTAGGGAAGAATGGCATTTTTTTTTTTTAATTTTTAAACATCGTCGTATTCCATGCAATATGTACTCATAGTGAGACAGGCGTCGTTCGAGTTAATAAATATATATATAACGTGTGTTATAAAATTATTTTGGGTGGCATGGTGATTAAGTAGTCAAATCATGGAGCATTCAGATACATGTTATCGTGGTACAATGAATAATGATATATCTATATTCATCCATATACATGCACATCCAACGCTGGACAGGCTGTTGAAAACATGTCTTTTTTTATTAATATTTATTAAGAAATTAATATACCAATTGCATGGTAATGTTTTTTTTTATTAATATTTATTAAAAAATTAATATTCCAATTGCATGGTATTTTTATTTTTTAAAGAAAATTCACAATGTATAATAATTTTGAAATTCAACTCATTTATAATCTAAAAATCTATATTTATGGAATTTGAGTATGGGTCACTAATGGAAGAGTACTCTATTTCAACCACTAAATCATAGTCTGAAAAATTATCATTACTACTTATATTACTATTTAGAAAATATCA
>JASDQU010109686.1:110099-121839 GCA_032191745.1 Picea mariana | reverse complement strand
ACAGGTTGCAAGGTTTCAAGCAGAACCAAAGGAATCATATGTTATGGCAGTCAATAGCATATTCAAATATCTCAAAGGAACATAAGAGTTTGGATTATGGTATCCAAAAGGGAATGATCTATCTCTAGTTTCCTACATAGATGCAGATTAGGAAGATTGTATTGATGATAGAAGAAGTACAAGTGGAGCAACTTTCTACTTGGGTGAGAGTATGGTATCATGGTTGAGAAAGAAACAATCATCAGTATCGTTATACACAACAGAAGCAGAATACATGGCATCAAAAACATGTTGTACTCAGGCTATTTGGAGGAGGAAAAATTTGTTGGATATACAAGTAAAGTATGATGAGCCCATTTCAATATTTCGTGACAACACCAACGCTATCAGTATATCCAAGAATACAGTGATTCATTCTAAGATGAAGCACATTCTGATTAAGTATCACTTTCTATGGGAACATGCTAAAGAGAAGAACATCAAGCTAGAGTATGTCAAGACAAAAGAGAAGATTGTAGATATCTTCACCAAACCACTTTCAAAGGAAACGTTTGAGTATATTCGATAGAAACTTGGAGTATTTTAAGCTCCACAGTGATTCACACAAATTCAAGCATTGTAAGACAGAGGAGAGAAACGAATACATGAAGAGTCCAAGTGAAGAAAATTTCTAATGATTTTCATATACATCAGAGGTCTACATGAGGAAGCACCAGGAAGAGAAAGACCAGTAGACTGAGAAGATTTCTTGCAAATAGGGGGAGCAGCCCCATAGGAGGATTATCATTTTACATTGATGTCAAAGGGGGAGAGATAGAGCAAGGTATGGAGATGGAGAGAGAGAATCATTGGAGACGATAGAGGCATGAAGATAGGGGGAGTGATGGTCACAGGGGGATCATGTGCATGAGTATTGCCATGTCTAAGTGTTTCCATCAATGCTAAAGGGGGAGATTGTTAAAATCTTGGTTGTCATTAATTTCAACCCTTGAAGAAGCCTCGACGGTGTGGTTTTGGTACCAGAAGTTGATGGAGGAATATGTACATGAATGACAGTGTATATGCATGTAATACACTCATAGATGGATATTACTCATCATGTTATTTCTAGTGATATGTGGTACTCCATGTAGTTCCTCATGGTTGAGGAATTATGGCCTTGTAAAGTTGGAAGCCCCAAAGAATGGTCAAGAATCCCCTAGTGGTTACATGTATTTAATGAAAGGGTAAAGTGGTTGCAACAAGAAAACACTAGAAGCCCTAAGTTTAAGGAGAGAAGTTACCTAGTAAAAGTATAAATACACCTCAAGGATTCATTCACAAGTACATTCACTCACACATTCTATTGAACATCTTCTAGTGAACTAGTGATCTATTTGTCAAGTTAGCGATGGAGAAATATGAGGTAGAAATAAGAGAGGAGTGTGATATTTTTGGGGTTGCAGTGTAGAGAAAAGTTTGTTGAGGAAACCCTAGTTTGGTTGGGCCCCGCAGGTCAAACCGCTAGTGTCCCGTGAGGCATCCCCGCAGTTTGCAGTATACTTGTCACGTGAGGCCCCGCGAGACAAGATGTCTTAGTCTCGCGAGGACAAGACAAGTTTGGGGGAAATACTAGTACCAGGTCCCTCAAGACACAAGATAACTTATAGGTCAACATTTCAATGTTTCAAGCAAGCTACAGAGGTACTGGGATGTTTGTATACTTGTTGTGAAGGTTATGCTTGATTATGATGTGGTGTATGCTTGAGGCATACTTGGCATATTGATGAGTGTTTGACACATGATTGAGGTACATCTTGGCTTGGTATATCTAGTTCAGCATATGGTATGGTTCTTATGGTTCATATCTTTGAGATGATTGTTCATGGTTGAGGTATACACTTGATGTATGGTGGCATATGCATGAGGGACATGTATTGGTTCTTCATTGATGATATAGTACAAGTCTATACTTGATTGATGTTATGGTATATGGTACATGTTGTATTCATATGGTAAATGATTGGCTAATTATCATTGATGTTGTAGATGGTATATCTTATTGTTCATGATTGATGCATATATGTTGGTACACAGTTGATGCATGGTATGTTACAAGTTCTAGTTAGTTGATGATCAGTTACAGTGTGATGAAATAAAGATAGTGACAGGTTGGATACAGTGACAGTTTGACATGTTACAGGTTGGTGTGACAGTGATAGTGATAGTGGCAGTGACAATGACAATGACAGTGACTGTGGCAGTGACAATGGTAGTGACACTTGGTCTACACTTATATTCCAGGGTGGCAGGATGGGGAAAGGAAATGGGATTGTATCCTCCTTCCAGTTGGTGTTGGAGAACTCAGGAAGTTGGAGCTTCATTTAGGTTGGAGTCTGAGAATCAGGGGGTTGTATCCTCCTTCTGGTTGGAGCCAGAGAATTCAGGGAGTTGTAGATTCCTTCAAGTTGGAGTTTGTAGATAGGGGGTCTTAGCCTCCTTCCAGTTGCAGTTAGAGAATTGGGATGTTGGTGTTTCCAATGAATGTATTTTTTTGATATATAAGAAAAGAATTATGTGGTTTTCTCCCATTTGGGTTTCCACGTAAATTCTGGTGTATTGTGTTTCTGTGGATGTTTATTATGCTTTGTTGATTTATACTTCTTATGATATATTGATGATATATTGTTGATGATTTATACTTCTCGTGATATATTGATGATATATTGTTGATGATTTTAATGATTACATATTATGGTTAAAATATATAATAAAATGTTCATACTTATTCACCCCCTCTCTCAGTATTCCAACAAGAGCAAGTCCTTCAAGAAAACAATTTAACCACTGTAAGGAAGATCATGGAGAGACACAGTTTGTATAGAAATGGAATACCACATTTCGATGGTCAGAATGGTCTGAAGTATGATATGTGGAGCAACATAATGAAAAAAAAATTACAGGCACAAGGGTATTATGTTTGGTACTCAGTTGTTATAGGATACACCTCTATAAAAAGGCCAAAGTCTGCAGCTAAGAAGAAATTGAAAGTAAACAACAAAATTGCAATGGATTTCATAATGGGAGGATTTCCTGATTTGGTAAAAGTAAAATTTGGAAAATGTTCATCAACTAAATAACTTTGGGATAAGCTACATAATATCTACTATGAGGAATCTCCCATCACAAATCCAGAGAATGATAAATAAAGTGCAGGTACAGAACACGAAGAAAGATGCTCATCATGTCAGAAATATTCAGAATAAAAATATTGTGAAGAAGGCATAGTAGACCTAAGCAAAGTTGATCAGTGCTTTAGACAAATTGACAAAACAAAGGAAGAAGAACTGATCACTTGAGGAACAATTAGTCAAAAAGAATTATCAAGAAAGTTCCAAAGAATCCCAACAGGTCATTTTGAAAATGAAATCTCAGCTACAAGAAGCTAGAAAGATTGAAGAAACATACAAAAGTCAGATGGAAGAAAAGCATTGTTTGGAAGCTGAAATAGAAGCACTAAGAAAGGAAGCAATGGAAGAGAAGCAGTGTTTGGAAGCCTAAAGAAATGAAGCAATGGAAGAGAAGCAGTGTTTGGAAGCCTAAAGAAAGGAAGAACAAAAAAGAGAAAATATTTTGAAGCAGATTTGGTCAAGAAGAGAGAAGACTTGAAAAGGAAATCATCTCCTTGAAGATACAACTTGAAGAAGCAAAGAGAAAGGAAGAAGTCATGAAGATTCAAATGATGAAGAAAGAAGAAGAGGCTGAAAATCTTGAAGAATAAGTTGTCACATTGAAATTTAAAATCGTCGAGCTCAGCAAGAATGTTGAAGAGAGAGAAATAGGGGTGATTTTAAGAACCCCCCCTAAATTTATATGTATAATAAATAGGTGAATCCCCATGATACATAGGAAAAATTGAAGGATATTTTATCAATAATATAATGTATATATATAACTTTTTGGTGAATCTTTTAGTCAATTATATAATATTGTAAAATCTTGGCAAATCTTTCACTAAATTATTAAATCTTGTAAAATCTTGGCGAATCTTTCACTGAATTATAAAACCTTGTAAAGTCTTGGAAATTTTTTTGATAAAATATAAAACCATATATAATAATAGGAAAATGTATTCATTAAATTGTAATATACTCATTTTACATATTTGGAAAAAGAAACATAATGTATCCGTCCTCTAGACAATGTTGCAAGGATCAGGGATTGTCTTTGTCAAGGTTCTCAGTGTACACTTGCATATCCCTCTATTAGTTTTGATGATATTTCACCACAAAGTTCATATGTTTTGATCATGATCACCATTTTTGGGTATGTGTTATATTATTTGCACGACTAGCATTAGTGTAAGCTATGTTGTGTCAGGCGCGCATGGGTTCGGGGGCAACGCCCTCGAGAAAAAAAATTCCTCAAGAAACGTGTTGCATTTTTTTGCCTCGTTTTTTGTGTCACCTCGATTTTCATGTCGATTTTTGGGCGGTTTTTTGACACATGGTTTTTGCTGATGGTTTTTTATTTCCGGATAAGGAATTAGGGTTGTTGACTAATCCAGGTCATTGATTTAGGGTTTTGTATGTCTTTGGCTCCTATATGTATATTGTATTGTAAACAATGTATCACTGTGAACGAATATAGAATATGTTGGTTTTCCCGGTTTGGGTTTCCAAGGTAAAAAACTCTATGTAATGTGTGTATTTTCCATTGTATCTTGTATGTTCTTTTACTGAAAATTTGTTTGCAGTAAATATTGTACAAGGTTAAAATCTATATTTGGTATCAGAGTTTTGTTGCCTTCAGGGGGACGCCTTTGTGGTCAAGGGTTTGGCTCGGGACTGTGATAAGCCTTGTTACAGTGGGAGATATATGGTATTGATTTTTCAGGTGAAAAGAAATGGCGAGCAGTTCAAAAATGGAGATCAAGAAATTTAATGGGAAAAGTTTTGAGTTGTGGAAGCTCAATATGGAAGATCTGTTGGTGGACAGAGATCATTGGATCGCGATGGATCTAGGTACTGCACCTACAGGAACTTCAGCAGATGACTGGAAAAAGTTGGATCGGAAAGCGAAGAGAACAATCTGACTGTGTCTCTCAGATTCGGTATTACTGAATGTGTCAGAGGAAGCTACAACCAAATATTTATGGGATAAGTTGAGGAAGTTGTATCAGTCTAAGTCCCTAGTAAATAAACCATTCCTAAGAAATAAGTTGTATAACCTAAGGATGAGAGATGGAGACTCGATGGCAGAGCATTTGAACGCCTTCAATACTATGGTAAGTCAGTTATTATACGTTGAGATTAAAATTTCAAATAAAGATAAGTGTATCAATTTACTGTGCTCTTTACCAAACTCATGGGATAGTCTGGTTGTGGTCATAGGTAATAATACAATTTCCTTGAAGTTTGATGAAGTGGTCTCATCCTTATTGTCGGAGGAGATGAGACAGAAGAACATGGAAGTACAGAGCACAGAGGCATTATTTGCAAGAGGACGCTCCCAGGAAAGAAATAGATCTAAGTCCTCAAGTGGGAGATCTAAGTCTCCTGAAAATTTTGTAAAGGTATGTTGGAGATGTGGAAAAGAAGAGAACTACAAGAAGGAGTGTAGATCCAAAGTGGAGAAAAAGAAGGGATCTGAAGAATCTCCTTCTACATATGAGAAGACCTCCAAGGAAGGAGGGAATGTGTACTTGGATTCTTCAAGCACACATTCATATCATGAGGCATGGTTGGTTGACTTAGGTGCATCCTTTCATATGACTCCCTAGAGGGAGTGGTTCTGTGAATATGAAAGGTATGATGGAGGTAATGTTTTCCTAGGTGATGACTTGACAACCAGAATCATAGGTTGAGGAAAATTCAAGTTGAGGCTCATAGATGGAAGGATTAGAACACTACCTGGTGTTCTGCACATCCCAGGATTGGCCAGAAATTTGATTTATGTAAGAAAAATGGACAATGCAGGGGTAAAAAAAATATTTGAAAAAGAAACCCGCAAGATGGTTCAAGGAGCAATGGTGAAATTGAAGGGAGATCGGTTTGGAACTCTGTATAAGCTGCAAGGAAGAACTATTAGTGATGGGTGTAATAGTTTCATTGTTCCTGATATTGGAGTTGAAGAAGAAAGAAATATTCGACTACTACACGGTAAAGGTATGGTTGAAGGTATGTATAACTTCTCTATGGATTTTGATTTATGTGAACATTGTGTATATGGGAAGAAGAATCGGGTAAGATTCTCCTCTAGTTCAATGAGGGTAGAAGGAATTTTACAGCTAGTTCACAGTGATGTGTTTGGACCTGTATCGGTTCCATCATTGGGAAAATATGTGTACTATGTCTCATTTATAGATGACTTCTCGAAGAATACTTGGATATATTTCCTTAGGAAGAAATCTGAAGTCTTTGATAGGTTTAAAGAGTTTAAGGCTCTTGTTGAGAATCAAACTGAGAAAATAATTAAGGTGTTGAGGACAGATAATGGCGGAGAATTCTGTGGTAATGAATTTGAAGAATTTTGTAAAAAGTGTGGTATAGCAAGGCAGAATACTACTCCATATACACCTCAACAAAATGGAGTTGCAGAAAGGATGAACAACACGTTGATGGAAAAAGTAAGGTGCATGCTCAGTGGTGCTAGGTTAGGGAAAGAATTTTGGGCAGAGGCAGTGGGTAATGCATGTTACCTGGTCAACATATCACCATCATTAGCATTGGATGACAAGACTCCACAAGAGGTATGGACTGGTAAGAAACCTTCTCTCACACATCTCACTGTATTTCGTTGTGAGGCCTATGTTCATGTTCCAAAGGAAAACATGAGTAAGCTAGATAAGAAGGATGAAATGTGTATCTTTATTGGGTATAAAGATGGTATCAAAGGTTATAATATCTGGAACCCGGAAACTAAGAAGGTTGTGTATAGCCAAGATGTGGTATTTAGAGAAATAAAAGATGTTGTTAAAAAGGAAGTCCTACCAAGTAAGTAAGAACCAAAGAAAATAGAGTTTGATTTAAATGATGATGAATCAAACTCTATAGAAGAATAGGAATTGGAAGAAAAAGATCCTCATACTCCAGTATTGAGGAGATCGATTCGAGAAATAAGGCTACCAGAAAGGTATACTCCATCTGATTTCCGTTCAAATTTTGTTTTTTCTATTATTGATGATGATCCTAGAACTGTCAGGGAGGTAGTGGATTCAGAGGATGAAAAAATCTAGAAAAAGGCCATGGATGAAGAAATGGCATCCTTCGATAAGAATGATGCTTGGGATCTAGTGGAGTTGTTGACTGGAAGAAATCTCATTGGAAGCAAATGGGTATTTAAAACGAAGCTGAATGTAGAAGGAAAAGTGGAGAAATACAAAGCTCGGTTAGTAGAAAAGGGTTATTCCCAAGTTGAGGGAATTGATTTTGGTGGGATTTTTTCTCCTGTTGCCAAGTTAACTTCTATAAGATTTTTGTTATTTGTTGTTACTGCATCTGATTTTGAAGTAGAACAGATGGATATGAAGACAACATTCCTACATGGGGATCTGGAAGAAGAAATCTATATGAAGCAGCCAAAAGACATTGTTGTAAAGGGAAAGAAGGAGTTTGTATGCAAGATAAAAAATTCCATGTATGGTTTAAAACAATCACCAATGATGTGGTCTCAAAAATTTGATACTTATATGCTGGGACTTGGCTTCACAAGAAGCAAAGAGGATCATTGTGTGTATTTTAAATTAATTGGTGATCATTTGATTTATTTGGTCTTCTATGTGGATGACATGTTGTTGATAGGAAACAACAAGGAGATTATCCAAGATGTAAAAACTCAGTTGTCCTCTAAATTTGACATGAAGGATCTTGGTGCTGCAAATTTCATTTTGGGCATGGAAATTAAAAGAGATCGAAAAAGAGGAAACTCTGGTTAAATTAGAGAAAATATGTCGAGACAATATTGCAGAGGTTTAATATGAAGGAATGTAAACCCGTCAAGGTCCCTGTTCATGTTGGTGTAAAGTTATATGTGGATCTGTGTTCCAAGACACAGGTAGAAGAGGGGAACATGTTTCGTGTTCCATATGTGAGTGCAATTTGCAGTTTGATGTATGCAATGGTCTGTACTAGACCAGACATTGCACATGCAGTGGGATTTTTGAGCAAGTATATGTCAAAACTAGGGAATGAGCATTGAACAACAATAAAAAGAGTTTTCAGATATTTGCATGGAACTGCTAGCTATGGATTGTGCTACCACATAAGACCAGGATTGGATAGAGTGTTGGACATACATGGTTTTGCAGATGCAGACTGGGCTGGAGATCTAGATCGTAGGAGATCTACAAGCGGGTGTGTGTTTAACCTATTTGGAGGAGAAATCAGTTGGATGAGAAAAAGATAGGTTGTAGTGGCACTTTCAACTACAAAAGTTGAATACATGGCAGAAACTCATGCAAGTTAGGAAGAAGTATGGTTACAAAGATTGTGTTCAGGAATTGGGTTGGCACAACAAGCTGTAAGAATAGATTGTGACAGTGAGAGTGAAATTTTTCTGGTGAAGAACCCAACTTATCATTCAAAGACAAATCATATTGATATTCAATATCACTTTGTGAGAGACATGGTTGAAGAAAATAAAGTGGTGTTGATGAAGGTGGACACTTTGAAGAATGTTGCAGATTCATTAACAAAATCTGTGAGCACTGAGAATTTCTCTTGGTGTAGAGGTTCCATGGGCATTGTTGCCCTGGATTGTTGACTATGTAACCCTGTAACCCCCTGTATGCAAAGAAAACAACAAGTGGGAGAATGTTGGGTATGTGTTATATTATTTGCACGACTAGCTTAAGTGTCGACTAGCTTAAGTGGGAATGTCCAGTTGTGGGTATAGCATGAAGCTCAGAAAGTACCGTGGATTTAAGTTTTGACTATTTACTTAAATACAAACAGCATTTGTATCAAAGCTCATCATGGAGCCAAGAGTACCATGGGGAAACTGGAGAATTGGACTACAATTTTTTTATCGAATGCGAACTTTTGGGATCGTGTAGCCATTCCCGGCGAACAGCTTGGAGCCATCTAGTACAATGAAGGAGAGAGAAAAAATGGACCCTTCATCTTCATATTTTCGGGAAAGTGCATCCGCAACCACATTGTCTTTTCCTTTCTTGTAAATGATCTCATAATCATATCCAAAGAGCTTAGTCACCCATTTTTGTTGCTCTGGGGAGGAAATGAGTTGCTCCATAAAATACTTGAGGCTTTGATGATCTGTCTTAATTTGGAAGCGTTTCCCCAATAGATAAGGGCGCCAAAGATCAACGACATGCAAAATAGCCAACATTTCCTTTTCATAGATTGATTTTCAAAAATTTCGTTCAGACAATTGTTTGCTAGTAAAGGCCAAAGGTCGACCCTATTGCATAAGGACAGCACCAATTCCTTTCCCTGAAGCATCACATTCCAGGACAAAGGTCTTTGTGAAATTAAGAAGGGACGGGACTGTAGTGGTGCACATGGCCATCTTCAAGGTTTGAAAAGCCTGAGCAGTTGTTGGAGTCCAAGTGAAAGAATTCTTTTTAAGGAGTGTAGTGAGAGGTGTCGCAATCTTTCCATAATTCTTAACAAACTTGCAATAATAACCTGTTAAGCCCATAAATCCACGCAATATTTTGAGACTCTTTGGGTGAGGCCAGTCTTGCATAGCTTCAATATTTTTAGGATCCATCCTAACGTCGGCCTTGCCAACAAGATGACCCAAGTACTCGACTTTTGAGGCGTCAAAAGCACATTTAGATTGTTTCAGGAAAATTTGGTGTTGAGAGAGTAGATGGAGAACTCGATCCACATGAGCAAGATGGTATGTCTAGGTTTTTCTATAGATGAGGATATCATCAAAGAAAACTAAGACAAAATGACGGAGAAAATGATGGAAGACATGATTCATGAAGCTTTGGAAAGTGGAGGGAGCATTACACAAGCCAAAGGGCATGACCAAAAACTCATAGTGGCCCTCATGAGTTCTAAAGGCAGTCTTAGGATTTTTGCCTCTTTCATACGGATCTGGTGGTAGCCAGAATGAAGATCAAGTTTAGTAAAGAACTGGGCGCCACTCAATTCATCCAAGAAGTCATCAATGACAGGCATGGGAAATTTGTCTTTAATGGTGAGTTTGTTGAGGGCACAGAAGTTAGGACACATGTGCCAAGAACCTTCTTTCTTAAGGAACATGACCACAGGAGAAGAGTAGGGGCTCGTACTAGGGCGGATAACACATGTGTTAAGCAATTCTTGAACCATTTTCTCAATTTCATTTTTTTGGGAAAATGGGTGACAATAGGGATGGATATTGGGAGGAAGGCTTCATGGGACAAGGGGAATGGAATGATCATGAACACCACGGGAAGGAGGGAGTCCCTGGGGAGTGGAAAAAACCACTTGATGTTTAGAGAGGATGGATTGGAGGTCCTGTGGCACAGAGGGTGTCTCAGTTGTTTGTATGGCATGGAGTTGGGAAATAATGCTAGAATGACATTTTTTTAACAACTTTTCCATGCGATGGGAACTAATGATCTCAGGGGAACTGGCGGTGATGCCTTGGAACTTATATTGTTGGCCCTCCTGGTCGAATTGCATGGTTAATTCCTTAAAATCCATGAGAATGGGACCCAAAGTCCTTAGTCAGTCTGCACCCAACACAATGTCACAACCGTCCATGTCGATAGCAAACATATGAGATTTCAGGTGGTAGTCACCAATTTGGAGACGCACATTTTCACAACGCCCTCAACATTTCATGGACCCGCCATTGGCAATTATGATTTGGAAATTATTGACTGCACAGATATAACAATTATTTTCTTGGGCAATGCAGCGATGAATAAAATTATGGGTGCTTCCACTATCAACAAGAATGATGACCTTCCTATGCTTGATGTAGCCAATTAGCTTGAGGGTTTGGGGAGCAGAGAAGCCATGGAGAGCATTTAGGGAAATGATCGGTTCGACTTCGGGAGGGTCTGAGGGAGGGGTTATGTCAGTGGGTTCAGGTGACACAGACACAAGGGGAGCTTCAACATCCTCTTCTGAAACATCCTCTGAGATGGCCATAAAAATATTTTGTTCCTTACACTTGTGTCCCGGAAAATATTTGTCATCACAATTATAACAAAGGCCTTTGAGTTGGCGTTCAGCCATTTCGGCCCTGGTCAATTTTTGGATCTTTAGTGGAGTAGAAGGAGGAGTGGGATTTACTGGTTTAGTGCGAGGAATAAAGGAGGGTTTCCGGTTTTGAGAAGAGACAACCTGGTGTACTTCCTTATCTCTTTTAGTAGCCTCCACCCAACTCTGAGGTCGATCCATGAGGACATGGACACGAATCACATCCTTGAGGCCACTGATAAAACATTCTCGGAAAAAAGCATCTTACATGCCCTCTGTATGAAAATCCAATCGCTCAAAAGTCGTTATAAAGTCTTCCACTGTGTCAGATTGTTTCAACTTTGTCAAACGGCCTAAATGGTTGGTGTCAGTTTCAAAGCGTTCATAAAGCTCTGCCACAAAGTGTGTCCAAGCAACATACCCTTGACGGACAATTTTTCTCCATTGCCACCATTGCCAACGTTCTTGATCTAGATGGATAACACCATACCAAAGTTTGGACAAATCATCTGTAATGTCGTACAAAGAGAAATAATGTTCCATTTGAGTTACCCAACTAGTGGGATCTGAGTCATCAAATTTGGTCACATCCACAC
>JASDQU010109686.1:80726-98521 GCA_032191745.1 Picea mariana | reverse complement strand
CAATGACAAAAATCCCTACAAGCTATGGAAAGGATTTTTGTCATTGTTGTTTCTGAGCATTACTTTGTTTTGAATGTGAACTATTGTATGCAATGCATGTGTCCAAAAAAAGTGTGTCAATTTTGAATCCATTAGCATTGTTTGAGTCATTTCTTGTATTGTCATGTTCTTTCTTTCAACAACTCCATTCTGTTGAGGTGTCCTAGCAACGGAGAATTGTCTTTTTATTCCATGCATGCTGCAATAGTCCATAAATTTCTTTGAAGTGAAATCTCCTCCATTATCAGATCTCAAACATTTGATTTTTAAATCCATTTCATTTTCAACCATTTCCTTGTAGACCTTGAAGTTTTCAAAAGCTTTTGACGTATTCCTCAGAAAGAAAACTGCAGTCATTCTTGTATAATCATCAACTAATAACATAAAACATTTCTCACCTTTTAAACCCTTTGTTGTAGTTGTTCCAACTAGATCATTATGCACAATTTCTAGTGGTCTTGTCGTTGAATATTCCTTTGATTTGAACCAGGTATTTGTTTGCGTTCCTTGTTGACAATGCTTGCATAAAGTGTTGGTTGGTTTCGTCATCTGGGGAATTTCTCTAACTGTTTCCTTTTTGTTGACTTTGACAAGGTTATCAAAGTGTATGTGACCCATTCTTCTGTGTCATAGCCAACTTTCATCTTCCTTTCCTAGACAACACTTTTCATTTCCAATTTCACTTAATACATATATGTTGCTTGAAGTTCTCGCAGTTGTTGCAATCAATTTTCTTGAACCTTCTTTTCTTATCTCACACTTCTGTGAATTGAAAGTAATTTTATGACCTTGGTCACACTTTTGACTTACACTTAGAATATTATGTTTCATATCTTCTACTAGTAGAACATTTTATGCCTTGGTATTCTTGTTTCCAATTATGACTGTGTCTTTTCCAATGATTTTAGCTTAATCATCATTTCCGAAGGAGACTGGTCCATCTCTTTCCTTTCTTAATGTAAGAAACTTGTCTTTATCACCTGTCATGTGTTTTGAACAACCACTGTCAACATACCAACCACGTTTCTTTTGTTTAGATTGTAGAGCGAGTGTGCATTCTTCATTGCTATATTGATTCTGCTTTCTTATCCATGTTCTCTTCTGAGGTTCATGTCTGTGACTGTTGTAGTTATGTTGTGGTTCTCTAGGAGGGACTGTCATTCTACAATTTTTGGCCATGTGTCCAAAGTTGTTGCACTTGTAGCATTCCACTTTAGATCTCAATCATTCAAACTTGTTGTAGCTTCTTCTATGTGTTTCAATAGACCTTCTTGGATAATCATTTTGTGTTTGACTTTCAAAGTTGTCTATGTTCCTCCTATTAGCTCTGCAATTTACATCTTTATGTCCAAAATTATTGCATGCATAACATAAACCAAAAAAGATAATTTGATACCTGGGAGTTGAAGATCTTCTAAAAGGAGTTTCTTTTATGAATTCTTCTTCTTCCTGAGGCCTATTTGTTTATGTCAGTCGTTGATTATGAAATATGAATCTTCTCGGTGGAGGAGTGTCCCTATAATCTTCCTTGTAGGTCTTCCTATCCTCTTTGATTGTTTCTACATAACTTTTTGGATATGTTTCTTGTTCTATTGTTTTGGAGCTTGATCCCTTTTCTGTCTGATTGTATCCAAGTCCGGACTTTTCATGATGAAGCTTTTTACTGCTGATAATGTCATCCAAAAATTTTGAGTTGTTCTGCATATTTTTCTTTTGAAGATCATTTCCCAATGTGACAATATCTGCTTCCAAACTTCCAATGATCATGTCTCTTTCTTCTATTTTTTATTTGAGTGCTTCTTCAATTCTTTTATCTTCTTCTATTTGAACCTTCAATTTCATGATCATTTGTTTTAGTTCCCGATTGTCTTCTTTCTTGTCTAGTTCTACTTGTAGCTTCTTGTTTTTCTTCTTTTCTCTTCTTATAACTTCTATGGCACTCGACAATTCTTCTCGGTAGTCAACTTCTGCCTCTTCATATTCTTCTTCGATGTCTTCTTTATCAGATTCTTCTACTGCCATGAATAGAACTCTTTTTGTCTCACTGTCATTGACTTCATCTTCATCTGATGAGGAGATATCTTCTTTGGTGCATAAGCTTTTCTTGAAAGCTTTTTTTTTTGTTATTTTGCCTTTATATGTTTGTTTTCTATTTGAGTAATCTTCATCATTCCTATTATTTTTCTTATGGAGAAATTTGTTAGCAAAATGACCAATACCATCACAATTAAAACAAATCAATGGAAGCTTACATTTATATCTGTCGTTGGTTCCCTTGTTCAATCTTCTGACAAAGTTGGCCACTTCTTCTTCATCATCTTTTGAGAAGTCATTGTTGTTGCTATGTTCCTTTTGCTTTCCCTTTTGCTTTGACCTTTTGGATGCTTTGAAAGCTACTTCTTTTATATCTGGATTTTCCTATTTGTTTCTCATTTCATATGCTATGAAGATTCCATGTAGTTCGTCAATGTTTATTGAGTCTAGATCTACTCTTTCTTCTAGTGATGATATCTTAGGATCAAATCTCATAAGAAGAAAACCATACACAGTACACCAATGTTTTTATGTGGAAACCCAAAGCGGGAGAAAACCACATAATTGTTTTTCTTATATGTCTTTAAGAATTACATTCATTGGAAGCTCTAACTTCCTTTGTTTCCAGCTGCAACTGGAAGGAGGCTCCAACCCCTTAGTTTCTCAGGCTACAACCTAAGGGAATCTCCAACTCCCCAATTCTCTGGCTACAACCCCCTATGTTCTCTGGCTACAACCACATGTCCTTGCCCCGTCCAACCGCCCTGGAATATAAGTAGAATGATGGAACCACTGTCAATCTATCACTGTGAGATATACTGTTGTAAACCTATATCAATCAACATGTAATCACCCTGTACCATAAACAAGTGCATCAACTATGCACCAACCTGTACCTAAACCTATACCATCAATGAGTGCATCAACCATGCACCAAACATGTACCAATCATGCATCAAATACACATAAACCATGACTCATCAAGATGTACCAACATCATCAACTATACACATCATGTATGTGCCAACTCATCAATTACTTGTCTCAACCATGTACCCAACATGTACCTCAACCAAAAGCCCTCATCAATTTCATCATCCAAATTTGATTTGTAACTCTGTAATAGACTTAGTGTATATGATCACATACCTGCAAGCCTTCCTTAACTTTAACAACAAGAGACTAGCATTTTTATCAAATTTTACTTTTGTCTCACATGACTAATTTTGGATTAGTCAACAACCCTAACTTAAAATAATCATAACTATGTACCTATAATGAATAAGATCTGAAAGTAGTACACAATGTTCTTCGGTGTCTTTTATGCAATTCCTCCAGGTTTCACTGCCTGGAACCTCTCAAAAAAGGAGTTATAGCAAAATTGGCATACCTTGTTGAATTCTAGCTTATTCTAGAGAGGGAACTTGTAGAGTGTGCCCACGCAGAATATTTGTTGTATGGATCTGAAAATTGTACACATAATACTACAAACTATACTCTAACCAATACATTTGGTCTTATTGAATTTAGATCTGTCATGAAGAAGTTATGATATTTTTACCTGAAACCCATGTTTTAGACTAGTTTCAGGACTAACCACAAACCCTATTTTCCACGGAGTGTAACTCAAAAAATACAACAACCCACAAGATAAAATTCTTATCACAACTACTTGGATATGTTTTCTCAACGACCTCTAGATTTTGCGGTCTGAATCATTCTAGAAAAAAAAATTATTGCAAAAATGATGAGATGATTTGTAAATAACATACCTTAGAAAGCATCATCAAAAGAATTTAACCTCCCTTGAATTTCGACCTTCTTTACTTCACCTTCCCTCTGAAATTCACCTTAGATATCTTTTGGTTACCTCGGTCACTTGTAGGTACTCAGTATGCTCAAGTGTGACTAAATGAGAGACTCTTGCAACTTATTTATACTTTTAGTAGCTTCCTCAAGGGGGTTACATTCTAACCGTCTTAAACTACTTTCCTTATTTTAGGGCTAATCCACTTCTAACCACTTGTCCACTTAGTAATTTCTCCATTAACTTTATTATTTAAATAATTTCTTTTGTATCCACTTTGACTTATAATACACTCATCACTTCACTTTATTATTTAAATAATTTCTTCTTTGCAACCACTTTGACTACTTTGACTTTTTGGGGCTTCTAGATGACTCATGAGGGATCTTCAACTTCGCATGGCCATAACTCTCTAACCGTGAGGAGTTATGTGACGTTCCACATACCACTGGAAATGACATGACATGTATTATCCATCTAGAATAGTCTTACCTTCAAATATATTAAAACTCATACCATTATACATCAAAAAAACTTGGGTCCATTACCTAAACCTTTGTGCTACCGGACTTTGTTCAAGAGTTGAAATCAATGACAACCAACCCAAATAATCAACAGTTACAATATTTCAACACTCCACCTTAACAAGAATGGTATTCTACAACATTATCAGGTGAGAGAGAGGGCAACAACATCAATGACATCTAGAACACTGACTGGCATATCTATAAATAATCAGAAGTTTTTCTCATCATCAATATCATCATCCACAGCAGGGAGTTGGAATGGAATCATCATCATATGCATCAGCATGGATTAGTATAACACTAATACATCATTATCATCAAAAACAACACAAGACTGATACAACATAAACAATAGCAATATCACAGCACGAAGTCTGTACCATCATCAACATCAACACTAGGTTGGAAATATTCAACACGAAGCTGGCATCTCAACAACATCAGCACGAAGTTGGAAATATTCAACACAAGGCTAGCATCACAACAACAGCAACACGAATCTGGAAATATCCAGCACAAGGTTGGCATCACAACAATAGCAGCACGAAGATGGAAATCTTCAACACAAGGATGGCATCAACACTACTCCCCCTTTCGAGGGAAATCCTTTCAGACTACACCAATCTTATCTCGAAAGTGCTCAAACTTTACAAGAGAAAGAGGCTTGGTCAACACATCTGCAACTTGTTCATTTGTGCTAACATACTGGAGCTTTATGGCTCCTCTCTACACCATATCACAGATGTAATGATATCGGATTTCTATGTGTTTTGACTTGTCATGGAACACAGTATTCTCTGTCATCTTTATGCAACTCTGTTTATCACAAAGAATCATGGTTTCTTCCATCGCCAGATTGAATAGACCTATCAACAATTTTGGAATCCATATGGCTTCACAACTGGCGGAACATGCAGCAATGTATTCTTTGTATGTCATGATGAGAGAAGTACTTGATTGCTTCCTACTCTGCCATGAGATCATGGCTGACCCCGGACTGAAACAACACCCTGAAGTGCTCTTTATGTCAGAGACACTTCCAACCCAATCTGAATCGATATAACCACTTAGTCTAAAGTCATGATCTCCATTATAACTGAAACCAAAATCTAATGTACCCTTAAGGTACCTTATCACATGTTTTGCAGCAACCAGGTGAACACCTTTAGGCTCTACCAGAAATTGACTCAAGGTGTTCACAACAAAACATATATCTGGCATGTTGTTTGTCAGATACATCAATGATCCAATGATCTATCTATACAACGTAGCATCAATCAATTCTGACGAAGTGTCAACCAGGAGCTTCAACTTTGTTTCCATGGGTGTATTCATGGATTTGCACTCCAACCTATAAAACCTCTTTAGTATTTCAACTGCATACTTCCCTTGGTTAAGGAAGATCTTCTCTGAGCTCTGAGAGACCTCAAGACCTAAGAAAAAGTGCATTAGGCCAAGGTTTTTCATCTCAAATTCTGCAGCAAGCTTCTTCTTACAATCAGTGATGAGCTTTTCTTCTCCAGTTAGAAATAAGTCATCCACATACAACAAAAATATAACAGGATCATCATTCATAACCTCGAAGTAAAGGTTAGAATCTAGTTTACTCTTGGTAAAGCCCAAGCTCGTCAGAAAACTGTCAATTCTTCCATACCAAGCTCTAGGAGATTGTTTCAATCCATACAAAGCCTTCTTCAATCTGCATGAATGAGTCTTTATGTCTTCTACTTCAAATCCTTGAGGTCATTCTATATACACTTCTTCTTCAATGATACCATTTAAGAAATTTGTTTTCACGTCCATCTGGTGTAACTTCCACTTCATCTTAGCAGCAAGGGATATGATGGTTCTGATTGAAGTGTATCTAGCTACAGGAGCAAATGTCTCTTTATAATCAATGCCTTCCTTTTTATAAAATCCACGAACAACAAACCTTGCTTTATATTTCTCAATACTTCCATCAGAAACATGTTTTATCTTGTATAGCCATTTGGAAGATATTGCATCCTTGCTCTTCAGTCTGGGAACTATTTCCCATACATCATTCTTTATAATGGATTGGTATTATTCTATCATGGCATCTACCCATTCTTTATTCTGAATGGATTCTTGAAAGCAAGTAGGCTCCTTCTCTAAGATATCACACATCAAATCCATATAACTGGAGAATGGATTGGGTTTCTTGACTTGTCTCATGGTTCCTTCGTGGGCACCATACTTCTCTCCATCTTGAATAAGTTCCCTTTCCCAGGTTGGCTTTCTCACGTGGGAGATCGTCATCTGGGGAGGTTCTTGAGATTCTATTATTTCATGATCTTCTAGAATCTCCTCATCAAGGGAAGTTATGACTTCCCTCACTGATTCGACAACTCTAGGAGCCATAGGTTCTTCTTCATATACTTCTTTAAGATGGAATCTTCTTGATTTCTTGAGTGATGCATCTTCATCAAAGGTTACATCTTTTTTGATCTCAATATGATGGTAACCTCATATGTATATTCTGAAGGCCTTGGAGACCTCACGGTATCCAACAAATATTCCCTTGTTTCCTGAAGGGTCCAGCTTGGTTCTCTTCTCTTTTGGAACGTGTACAAATAAGGGACAACCAAATATTTTGAGATGGCTTGCTTATGGATTCTTTCCAAAGAACATCTCTTCAGGTATCTTGAACCCAAGTGCACTATGGGACAATTTTTTTTGTACATACATTGTTGTTCTTGGTGATTCTTCCCATAAGTGCATTGGAAGATCTTGATCATGGATCATAGTCTTCACTGCTTCCATTATAGTTTTGTTCTTTCTTTCTGCTACACCATTTTGAGGATTGCAAGGAGTGGTGAGCTCCCTCTTGATCCCGGCATCTTTACAAAAGTTTATAAACTCTTTTGAGGTGTATTTTCCTCCATTATATGACCTGAGTATCTTGATTTTTCTTTCAGAGAGATTGTCTATCAAGGCTTTGAATTCCTTGAATTTGCCAAACACTTCATCTTTTGATTTCAAAAAGTAAACCCAGGTTTTGAGAGAATAATCATCAATAAAAGACACATAGTATACATACCCACTGATGGAGGTTGATGGCATCGAGCCACATACATCTGAGTGAATGAGCTCTAGGACTTCTTTTGTGTTGTTGTCTCTCTTCAAGAAAGGGTTCTTGATGTTATTTCCTTGTGCACATCCATTGCACACGCCTTCATGGTCAACCTTGAATTCCAGTAGACCTGTGACTGCCATGCTTACATATGGTAATTCCTTGTAGTTATTGTGAGATAATATTCTATGCCAAAGTTCACATGGATTCTCAATGGAATGAGTCAAGGCCGCTTCTAAGTGACCTTTTAGCTTATATAAGCCACCTTCTTCTTTTCCAATAACAATTTCTTCTTCCATGGTTTTTCCTTTGGGCCACATAAGAACTTCTCCATCTATGAAAGAAACTTTGAAGCCTTTCTTATCTAAATCTGAGATAGAAAGTAAGTTCTTTGTCAAACATGGTACATATAGTACACCATTCATCTTCATTGGGGTCCCTGAATCAAGTTTGTAATTTGATTCTCCTACTCCTTTGATAGGGTACTAGTAATCGTCTCCAAGTGTAACTTTCTAGGGAAAGTTATTTTATGTAAGGAAAGAGAGAATGTATCTTTGACTTGTCATGTGCTTGGAAGCACCACTATCTATGAGTGAAGTGTCCTCACCAGGTGACACTAATCCTGAGAGGGAAGAGATTAAGACATAGTCTTCAATCTATTTTTTTATCATCTTTGTGGGTGGCTCTTCATCTTCAATTGTATGGGCATGGTGCCTCTTATTTCTCTTCTTGTATTCTTCTCTTCTAGCTGGACAATTCTTAGCAATATGTCCCATCTTGTCACAATGGTAACATTGGTAGGATGAGAAATCTTTTTCTCTTCTTTGACCTTTCTAAAACTTCTGGAATCTCCTTGGAGGGTGAGATTCTTTATGTATGAATTTGTTTGGGGGGTGAGACTCCTTATGTTGATGAGTTTCTTTCTGGAAGTAAGACCTCTTCCTTCCTCCTTTAGTATGAGCATCTAGGGCTTGACCTTCATCTCTTGATAGTATTGCTTATCTGTTAGCTACTCTTTCTTCTTCTTGAACGCATTCTTCCCAAAGACTGTCAAAGTGTAGTTTCTCCTTTCTGTTACAAAGAGTTTGGATGAATACATCCCAAGGTCTTGTGAGACCATTAAGGGTTGTCATTATGAGTTCGTCTTCATCTAGAGTATTGCCAATTACTTCTAGTTGTTCCATGAATTTGTTGAGCACTCAACACACCCTAAAAAGCCTATGTCAAATTTTACTTTTTGGGTACCACTTGATCTTTTGCACTGTCTAATTTGACTTCATTGTAAAAAAATGTTGCCTTTGCTTATCATTTTGATCCTCATTTAAGTCTCTCAAAGTTTTCTTGAACATGTAAAACCCATAACTTAAAAGACTTAATGTTTAAATAAAAAATCGATAGCCATAATACTTCACTCGATGCATCAAAGATTCGGCATTGATAGGAATGAAAGGATAAAAGAAAATCATTAGAAGAAACCGCAGTCGCTGAGCGTCGATCTTCACCGGTATCGGCAAAAGGGAAATTTATTTCACGACAAGTATCGCATATGGAGATCATTGATTGTCGATCCCCTTCAGCATCAGTAAAAGGAGAAAGGAGTAAACTTTTAAAAAGAAATAAACGATATCACCGATAGCTGATACCCGATGCACTTGTCGAAATCGGAGAAAATCAAATCGCGACGAACTTTTCGACAATGCTAAAAGTTTTCCCCCGATCGCTGATTCCCGAAACATTTCGGAAGCGAAAGTTTTGAGGATGCTAATCCAAAGAAATTACGTGATATCTTTATCTCCGAACGCTGATCCCCAATATATTTTTGGCATCGGCGATTCCTAGGCTTAGTTTAGGAACGCACAACTAAAAGAAAGACTCGACTCTGACTAATACTCACGCGTTAAGTCACCAGCCTTCCTTGCAACGTGTCCCAAGCTAGTTTCACTACGTCAGCACCGTACGATAAAATCGATTGGCATCAGAGGTTTTTCTCAAAAGGACATCAACGAAAATTCCCATGACACATTGTAGATCCTCGATCCGCCCACTAGGAAAGCGACATGATGGGACGTTTTAGTGCTAGATAAATTTAGATTCAGAGCATTTAAGGGACTAATCAATTCCAAATATCGCATCAGTTGCTAATTTGTGCATGAATCAAAAGGACCGTTTGAATTTACCGATACAACACATCACCCTCCGCGCCTCCGTCGTCGACCCATTATGAATTAAATTGCAAAATTCGTTTGAATTTGACTCATCACCCGAATTAATCCGCTGATACGACCGGTAAGTTCTTCCTCGTTAAATCCTCTTGAGCCATTGTAAACGAGATCATTCTACGCACAAAGGAGTTTCAGAGCATCTAGAGGAGCGAGACGAGCAATCCAAAAGTTTCAGAGATCCCATAAGTATCAAACAACCAGGTTTAGCCAGCTTTACAGGTATGTACCAGTCCATATTTTTCATGCTTACACTTCATATACATATTTTACCCAATGTTTCTCTATGTGTGGTATCTAAAGGTTTTTATGTTTTGATTTCAAGAAATATGCCTCCGAGTATTGGGAAAACATGGCGTGGGAGCCTTGGCGGGAGGTTCAGGAAAATGGGCCGAGTGCGAAGAGAACCAGGTCAAAATCAACAAGGCAATGAAGGATATCGGACTCCCCGAGGTTGGCACACCCGATGACTTCATCAAATTTTGTGACGTAGTCAAATCGCATACCGAGCAAGATTCTTCTTGGGCCGAAGGACTAGAAAAGGTGACGAACACGGCACCAGGGCAGGTGTGATAGTTCACGGAGCAACCGATCAAAGCTCAGGCTATGCTGCAATAGTTAAGTGCCAATTTAGTCAAGTATTGGGCACATGCGGCAGAGAAGAGAGATATTTACGCGGCCTCGATGGAACAACATATATTTCCATATGCCCACACCTGTGAAAGGTTGTTCATCAATTGATCGGAGTACGAGAAGAGTCACCCTTTTAAGTGATATCTTCAGATGAATCTAAGACAAACTGTTACGAGAGAATGCCATGTGGTGAATTTTTGTTTTACTCATCTGCACTTTAGCCATTATTTTAGTTAATTTTATGTTATAAATAAAGGCAATGACCGATTAGTTAAAGGTCGATGGTTGTTCCAAGAAAATCAAGATTTTTGGTTTGTTAAGAATTATTTTGGAGCTACCTTTAATTGAGAAGTCCTTCTAGACCAGAGACAAAGTTGTGTTTTCATCAAATGTGTGTATGATTGAATGTGGAGAAGAATTATTTCCTATCTCGTCTCATGAATGGATGCAGTAACGAGTAAGAGCTATTAATTCTATTGACAATTTATCTAATGCAATGTTTTACAGTTCTTTATTTAATGATGAAGATTAATCGTTGTGTTATCATGTGATTGATGATTAGAGTTGAGTGAATTATTTTACTTGCTATTGTTTTTCACATCCATGTTTTCTTTTGATAAATTGTATATCAGACAGTAATTGAATACTCACATGGTTAACGTATTAGTACTAGGCCTATGGTAGACGATCATTGTTTGGATGCTTGAGTAAAGGGTTATCCCAAGCTCAACCTCTTCTCCATTCGTTTATTTTGTTCCCATTTTGTTACTTGGTTGGTTTATAACGACCCTATCTTATATATGTCCCACCTAAGAGAAAATACCAAAAAAGAGAACATCTGAACTGAAGGAGAAATCCTTCACAAGAAAACATAAAGCCCGTCGATTAGTTTTTCCGGATTGCAAAATCTGGAGCACCATTCCATTATTAAACACTGCAAAGTATAATTGGGCCTCGGTGGAGGGTTTGGTTCATGTTGTTGATTAAATGGATTTAGGACCCATCAACAGAATTGGCGCTAGAAGGAGGGCCTGAAGAATGAATGGTTCAATATATATTTCACATAATATTTCAGACAACATGTAGATTCAAAACAACCCACATGCATGGCTAGTCATTCTCAAGACAGCCCACACACGTTGAGTACTCTTGAAATGAGTAACTCACCCCTGATATACCTTACACTCTTCCTCACGAGGAATTAAATCAATTTAGAAGAATCAAAAGAGCATATGCCCAACAAATCAGTGCGTTGTCCTTAGCTCCGATACTTCCTCGAAGAAAAAAAATATGCAGACCAGTGGTCGACACCCCCAACCAGGTTTTTGTGCACACAGTAGAAGACCTATTAGATTTTGCAATCACCGAAATCGAACACCCTCTAAATCTAATCTCTGAAACGCCAGTCGACGACGTCTCTGAGTCGAACATTTTTTCGGAAGAGGAGGAGTTTAAATCAGGATCCGAAGATATAGAAAATAACAATGACCATGATGAAGAGAGGGAAAACCCACCTCAAAAAAATCAACCTTGGTTGTCCAGAGATGCTTTGGCCATCCCTAGACGAGTACATAATCTTCCCCGACACCCAGAGAAGTTACTTCCTAAATTTGATCTGAAACCTCAGGATTGCCTGAAGACCATATCAAGAAATTCATACTAGCGATCAAACTTATGATTGTCCAACATGAAGACATATTATGCGGTCTATTCCCCTATACATTTGAGAATTCAACTTCCACATGGTATTTTAATCTACCTATAGGATCCATAACCAGCTGGACGAAGTTCCGAAAGGATTTTTTAGATAAATTTGCCAAAGATGCCACTACAGGAGCTTTGATGGATGAGTTATTCGCCGTCGCCATGAACTCGAAAGAAAGGGTCAAAGACTTCAATCAAAGGTTCACCACCATCTTAAACAAATTTCTGCCAGAAGCTAAGCCTACTCAGGAGTTGCAAATCGAAGTATATGTCAATGCTCTCCCAGCCTCTATTTCCATGTTTGTGAAGAGGGCTTCCAAACGAACTCTAGCTGAGAATTTTGAAGAAGCCAAAATGATAGAGTTCCAAATGAAAGGATGTAAAGAAGGTCAGGTCTCATTGGTTAAGAAAGAATTTCAACCTCCTCCCAGAAGAGGGATATTGCTTACTAGACCCCCATGGAAACAAGCAGAACAAGCTCCTGAAAAGGGAAATGGAGACATAGAAGACCTACAATGCATGGTTAAGAAGTTATCAAATGAAATCATAGACATGAAAATAAGTGCAAGGGAGGGAAACCAAGGCCAAAGGCCCTATAAGACTTTCTTTAAAAGGAACCCACTATTCAAAGAAATTGAACCTCCCCCAGCTAACTTAAATATCAATATGGGAAATGTAGCATACAATTCTTTCTGTACATATCCCCAGGAAGACCACTCTGAGAGAGGCTGCCCTCAATGGGTGCATGCCATGAATTTGATGGCCAACCAATTTCTAGATGAAGTCTCCCTAACTGGACAATCAAGTGGTTCAGTTATGAATGTTGTTGATCAGGAAGATATTGACCCACCAGAAGATACAACCATGTTGATATGGGATCCTGACCTAATTATGCCTTTCGACGGCCTATTTGAGGTTCAAGAACCACCCGCAGAGGTCTCGGTGGTGCAAACACAAAGTAAAGGTCAACCGGTCTCAAATGACCTTACTACTACTCAAACTTCAAAAGGAATATCAAATCATGATCACCTGAAAGCACCTTTTGATCCCCGTAAGAACCCTATAAGCATCCATACCCAAGAATTGTCCTAGATAGATTACAACGTAGTTGAAGATTTGAAAAAGTTGAAGGCTAATATATCAGTTATGGACCTATGTATAATCTCTCAGCAAAAGGATATCCTATTACAAGCTTTGAAATCAATAGAAAATCCTACAACAAGCACTGACCTAGAGAGAAATATAACTCCCACAGATCTAGGGAATAAACCAACTGTGAATGCTTGCTCTGGAGATAAGAAGGGAAAACCGTTTGTTCCACCTTTCATTTTAACATTCGAAGTCTTTAACAGAAACCTCCATAACTGTTTCGTCGATTCAGGAGCATCCTCTAATGTTATCCCCCTGTCTATTTGCAAAAAACTAAACGCAGTCCCTCTTAAAAGTGACAAACATGTAATACAACTAGACAGAACCCCGGTCAAGGTCATGGGAGAACTCAAAGATGTGATGATCAAAATAGCGACACATCCTAAATTTGTGAAAGTAATTAACATCATTGTAGTAGATATCCCATAAACTTATGGGATATTATTAAGCCGAGATTGGCCTGAGAAGTTAAATGGATACTTTCGCACAGACTGGGTGAACCTTTGGCTACCATTAAAGGGACATAAAAATATGATCAGAATTAATAGGGAAAGATATCTTAAACATATTGTCACTAATCTAGAAACCCTAAACGATCCCTCATTGACGGATTTCCCTGTTCTAGGAGATTATTCATGTGATTCATACTTCGGGAACTTCTTCCCCTCTCTCATCTAATGTCCCTCTTACTCAAAACTCTGAAATGATTTTTCAGGAGGAATTCTCGACAGCGGAAGAGGAAACCCTCTTATGCTAAGTACCTGCGTTAGAAATCACGGAACTAATAGGAGGAACAGAGGAAAGTAATAGGAAAGGGGATGTTGATACATGTTGCCCACAAGTTTGGACCCTACATTTCGATGGATCTAAATCAGAAGAAGGGTCGGGAGCAGGGTGTATCCTCATTAATCCGAAAGCAAAATGGTATTTCATATCTTGTACACTAGAATTCGAATGCACAAATAACATTGTCGAGTATGAAGCTTTAGTACAGAGGCTAAAGAAAGCCATAGACTTAAACGTCCTAAGATTAAAGGTTTTCAGAGACTGAAATCATTGTCAGACAGATAAGGAATACTATACATTGCAATTCTCCACACCTGAAGAATTACCAACAGAAAGTGCACAGGCTAATAGAGCATTTTGAAGCTTTTAACATTACAACAATTCCCAAAGCGAAGAACATTCTTGTTGATTCTTTGGCCACTACTGCTTCAAGGTTGTCACCTTTATAAGATTATGAAGCCTCCCAGTTCACGGTAGAACTACTCTACAAACCCTCAGTACCCAAAAATATTTCTAATTGGAAGGTTTTTGAAGGAGACAAGAAGATTATAAACTTTCTGACCAACCAAGACAATTTTAAATATTTGGCCATTGACGATGAAGCTTTCCAGGAATAGTCGATGAAAACCGACCTTCATATAAATCAGTTGATCGACAAACAAAGTCTCACACGATACCGAAGGGGATAGTCAACTTAGAAAACCTTTCTGATCTAAAGAAACAATTTAAGGGGTCTAAAAATGCCAAGACTGGTAGTTCTTGTCCCATGCATGAAACTATAAATCTCAGAACCCCAGAAAATCCAAAGAATGTAAACCTCGACAAGACCATATATAAGGAGGAAAGGAATGCCTATCTCAAACTCTTCAAACAGTATCAAGATGTCTTTGCGTGGTCCTACCAATATCTGAAAACTTATGATACTCCTATCATTCCACACATTATCCCGTTAAAACCTGAAGTGAAACCCTTCCAACAAAAGCTCTAAAAGTATCACCCTTCCCTAGAGCCTCTCATGTGTCGGGAGTTGAAGAAACTTTTAGATGTCAAAATTATTTTCCAGGTTAGACATTCTGCGTGGGTATCAAATTTGGTCCCTGTAAAGAAAAAGTCTGGGGAAATCCACTTATGCGTAGATTTCAAAAACCTCAACAGAGCTTCTAAAAAGGATAACTATCCAATCCCACCGATGGAGCAGCTCTTGCAGACCGTGTTTGGCTCTGATGTTTTCTCCCTGTTGGATGGTTTCTCGGGTTATAACCAAGTTCTGGTTTCAGAGGAAGACCGTTTAAAAACTACCTTCCGACCCAAGTGGGGAACTTTTGCTTATAAGCGCATGCCCTTTGGGTTAATCAATGCAGGAGCAACCTTCCAGAAAGCCATGGACATAGCACTTCAAGGACTAATCAACAAGTGTGTAGTAGTCTACTTGGACGACGTAACTGTGTCTTCAAAGAACAGAGAAGATCACATCCAACACTTAACCCATATTTTTGAAAGGTGTAGGAAATATGGCATATCTTTAAATCCTAAGAAAACTATTTTCGATGTCGAGGAAGGTAAGTTGTTAGGCCACATTATATCTCAAGCAGGCATTCGCATAGACCCAGAAAGAATTAAGGCTATAGATCAGCTTTCGTTGCCTCACAACAAGAAGGCTATGCAGTCGTTCTTCGGGAAAATTAATTTTTTGAGGAAGTTCACTCCTGATTTCACGGAAACTATCAAACCTATACAAAAAATGATTTGTAAGCATGTTGAGTTTAAATGGGATGATGAACGAAAGAAAGATTTCAACAATATTAAAACTGCAATCTCCCAAGCCCCCATGTTGCGGAGTCCCAATTTCAACAAATATTTTTTCCTCTATACATTCGCCTCCGATCAATCGATAGTTGCAGTTTTGACTCAGAAGGATGATGACAATAATGAAGCCTCAGTATCATTCATGAGCACTAACCTCCAAGGTGTTGAACTTAACTATCCTATTATATATAAACAAGCTTATGCGGTTTATAAGGCAGTAAAACATTTCAGATCTTACCTTATCAAGAATTATACCAAAGTAATTGTACCTCACCCTGCAGTCTAATCCCTATTTACTCAACAAGAGATGGGGGAAAGAAGAGGGAACTGGATGGCAGTAGTTCAAGAATTTGATCTGGATATAAAACCTGCTAAATCAGTTAAAGGAAAAGGGTTATGTAAACTAGCAGCTGAAGCTCAAGACCAAGTAAATGAAGACCCTGGATGGGAGAATGAAATGGCATTATGGTGTGGTGAAGCTTCATACATTTCCCCTAGACAAGAGTCTTGGTATGAGAAACTAACTTATCTCCTACACCATGGGACTTGTCCAAAAAACCTCAACCCTAGGGAAAGGAGAGATCTAAGGTTAAAATATGCACAATATCGCCTCATAAATTCGGTACTCTTCCAGATTAATTATGATGGGGTAATTTTAAGATGCCTCGAACGTGAAGATGTAGACAAAATTCTGAAGTAGCTCCATAATGGTCCTGCAGGTGGACATTTTGCAGGGGACACCATCGCTCATAAGATACCGAGATATGGATTTTATTGTCCCACTTTGTTCAAAGAAGATCACAAATACACTAGAAACTGTAAAACTTGTCAAATGAGCGTTGGGAGGGAGAAGACAATAGTTGTCCCACTCCAATCGGTGACTGTTTCTAGGCCTTTTGAGCAATGGGGGTTAGATATCATAGGATAGATTACACCATGCTCTTCAAAACAACACAAGTACATACTTACCACCACTGATTACTTCATGAAATGGGAAGAAGCCATTCCCCTGACTCATGTCAACGAGAAGGTGGTAATCCAATTCATAGAACAATAACTAATCACAAGGTTCGGTGTCCCTTCTGTTCTTATTTTTTATAATGCAGCTTATTTTTCTTCCACCCTATTAACAGAGCTTTCCCTCGACAAAGGAATCATAATTAGATACTCTACAAATTATTATCCACATGGAAACAGAGTGGCAGAATCAACTAATAAGAACCTAGTGAGGATATTAAAGAAAACGGCTGCAGATAACCAGAGGAATTGGCATAATCTACTCCATAAGGCTTTATGGGCAAATAGAGTGACACCCAAGGAAGCTATAGTGAATTCCCCATACTTTCTAGTATACGAGTGGGAATCCATTCTCCCAAAAGGGTTATATCTCCCATCTCCTCAATTTGCCCAAGATTCCAGAAGGGAGCCCTCATCAAGCATACAATAAAGGATTGACACCCTGCTCATGCTAGAAGAAGAAAGGGAGAAAGATAAATCAAAATTCATAGCCCACTAGCAAATATTTAAAAGATGGTATGATAATTGTAAGGATAAAGAGAAGAATTTTGAAATAGGAGACCTAATCCTGAAGTGGGACAGAGCAAACGAGACTAAAGGCAAACATTCTAAGTTTCAAAATCTATGGCTTGGAAATTTCTTGGTGGCTGAGAAGATTGGGTTAGGCACGTATCGACTACAGAATCTGAGGGGAGGATCTGACGCTCTCCTAGTAAATGGCCAAGCCCTTAAACAATATTTTCATTAAAAAAAAAATGTTCATTTTGATGCTTCAATTTACCTTTTGCATTTATGTTTTTTTTTTTTTTTTCTTCTACTTTTTACTCTTCTGCGCTTTTGAAAGATTGTGTTTAGAAAGACAATGGTTGACCTAAAATTATGCGATATAGAGAACTCTCTTCCTAACTCGACGCTCACATACAAACACAACAAACGTTGAAGAACCTGCGGTTGCTTCAAAGCGCTATCTATCTAACCTG
>JASDQU010109686.1:61621-77022 GCA_032191745.1 Picea mariana | reverse complement strand
TATGTATTTAAGAATTACATTCATTGGAAGATCCAACTTCCTTTGTTTCCAGCTGCAACTGGAAGGAGGCTCCAACCCCCTAGTTTCTCAGGCTACAACCTGAGGGAATCTCCAACTCCTCAATTCTCTGGCTACAACCCCCTATGTTATCTGGCTACAACCACATGTCCTTGCCCTGTCCAACCACCCTGGAATATAAGTAGAATGATGGAACCACTGTCACACTATCACTGTGAGATATATTGTTGTAAACCTATATCAATCAACATGTAATCAACCTATACCATAAACAAGTGCATCAACCATGCACCAACCTGTACCTAAACCTATACCATCAACGAGTGCATCAACCATGCACCAATCATGTACCAATCATGCATCAAATACACATAAACCATGACTCATCAAGATGTACCAACATCATCAACTATACACATCATGTATGTGCCAACTCATCAACTACTTGTCTCAACCATGTACCCAACATGTACCTCAACCAAAAGCCCTCATCAATTTCATCATCCAAATTTGATTTGTAACTCTGTAATAGACTTGGTGTATATGATCACATACCTGCAAACCTTCCTTAACTTTAACAACAAGAGACTAGCATTTTCATCAAATTTTACTTTAGTCTCACATGACTAATTTTGGATTAGTCAACAACCCTAACTTAAAATAATCATAACTATGTACCTATAATGAATAAGATCTGAAAGTAGTAAACAATGTTCTTCAGTGTCTTTTATGCAATTCCTCCAGGTTTCACTGCCTGGAACCTCTCAGAAAAGGAGTTATAGCAAAAATGGCATACCTTGTTGAATTTTGGCTTATTCTAGAGAAGGAACTTGTAGAGTGTGCCCACACAGAATATTTGTTGTATGGATCTGAAAATGGTACACATAATACTACAGACTATACTCTAACCAATACATTTGGTCTTATTGAATTTAGATCTGTCATGAAGAAGTTATGACATTTTTACCTGAAACCCATGTTTTAGACTAGTTTCAGGACTAACCACAAACCCTATTTTCCACGGAGTGTAACTCCAAAAATAAAACAACCCACAAGCTAAAATTCTTATCACAACTACTTGGATATGTTTTCTCAACGACCTCTAGATTTTGCGGTCTGAATCATTCTAGAAAAAAAAAATTATTGCAAAAATGGTGAGATGATATGTAAATAACATACCTTAGAAAGCATCATCAAAAGAATTTAACCTCCCTTGAATTTCGAACTTCTTTACTTCACCTTCCCTCTGAAATTCACTTTAGATATCTTTTGGTTACCTCAGTCACTTGTAGATACTCAATATGCTCAAGTGTGATTAAATGAGAGACTCTTGTAACTTATTTATACTTTTAGTAGCTTCCTCAAGGGGGTTACATTCTAACCATCTTAAACTACTTTCCTTATTTTAGGGCTAACCCACTTCTAACCACTTGTCCACTTAGTAATTTCTCCATTAACTTTATTATTTAAATAATTTCTTTTGTATCCACTTTGACTTATAGTACACTCATCACTTCACTTTATTATTTAAATAATTTCTTCTTTGCAATCACTTTGACTACTTTGACTTTTTGGGGCTTCTAGATGACTCATGAGGGATCTTCAACTTCGCATGGCCATAACTCTCTAACCGTGAGGAGTTATGTGACATTCCACATACCACTGGAAATGACATGACATGTACTATCCATCTAGAATAGTCTTACCTTCAAATATATTAAAACTCATACCATTATACATCAAAAAAACTTGGGTCCATTACCTAAACCTTTGTGCTACCGGAATTCGCTACCGAACTTTGTTCAAGAGTTGAAATCAATGACAACCAACCCAAATAATCAACAGTTACAATATTTCAACACTCCACCTTAACAAGAATGGTATTCTACAACATTATCAGGTGAGAGAGAGGGCAACAACATCAACGACATCTAGAACACTGACTGGCATATCTATAAATAATCGGAAGTTTTTCTCATCATCAATATCATCATCCACAGCAGGGACTTGGAATGGCATCATGATCATATGCATCAACATGGATTAGTATAACACTAATACATCATCATCATCAAAAACAACACAAGACTGATACAACATAAACAACAACAATATCATAGCATGAAGTCTGTACCATCATCAACATCAACACTAGGTTGGAAATATTCAGCACGAAGCTGGCATCTCAACAACATCAGCACGAAGTTGGAAATATTCAACACAAGGCTAGCATCACAACGACATCAACATGAATCTGGAAATATCCAGCACAAGGTTGGCATCACAACAACAGCAGCACGAAGATGGAAATCTTCGGCACAAGGATGGCATCAACACTACTCCCCCTTTCGAGGGAAATCCTTTCGGACTACACCAAGCTTATCTCGAAAGTGCTCAAACTTTACGCGAGAAAGAGGCTTGGTCAACACATCTGCAACTTGTTCATTTGTGCTAACATACTGGAGCTTCATGGCTCCTCTCTACACCATATCACAGATGTAATGATATCGGATTTCTATGTGTTTTGACTTGTCATGGAACACAGTATTCTCTGTCATCTTTATGCAACTCTGGTTATCACAAAGAATCACAGTTTCTTCCATCTCCAGATTGAATAGACCTATCAACAATTTTGGAAGCCATATGGCTTCACAACTGGCGGAACATGCAGCAATGTATTCTTTTTATGTCATGCTGAGAGCAGTACTTGATTGCTTCCTACTCTGCCATGAGATCATGGCTGACCCCAGACTGAAACAACACCCTGAAGTTCTCTTTATGTCAGAGACACTTCCAACCCAATATGAATCGGTATAACCACTCAGTCTAAAGTCATGATCTTCATTATAACTGAGACCAAAATCTAATGTACCCTTAAGGTACCTTATCACATGTTTTGCAACAACCAGGTGAACACCTCTAGGCTCTACCAGAAATTGACTCAAGGTGTTCACAACAAACATATATCTGGCATGGTTTTTGTCAGATACATCAATGATCCAATGATCTGTCTATACAACGTAGCATCAATCAATTCTGACGAAGTGTCAACTAGGAGCTTCAACTTTGTTTCCATGGGTGTATTCATGGATTTGCACTCCAACATACAAAACCTCTTTAGTATTTCAACTGCATACTTCCCTTGGTTAAGGAATCTCTTCTCTGAGCTCTGCGAGACCTCAAGACATAAGAAAAAGTGCATTAGGCCAAGGTTTTTCATCTCAAATTCTGCAGCAAGCTTCTTCTTACAATCAGTGATGAGCTTTTCTTCTCCAGTTAGAAATAAGTCATTCACATACAAAAAAAATATAACAGGATCATTATTCATAAGCTCGAAGTAAAGGTTAGAATCTGGTTTACCCTTGGTAAAGCCCAAGCTTGTCAGAAAACTGTCAATTCTTCCATACCAAGCTCTAGGAGATTGTTTCAATCCATACAAAGCCTTCTTCAATCTGCATGCATGAGTCTTTATTTCTTCTACTTCAAATCCTTGAGGTCATTCTATATACACTTCTTCTTCAATGATACCATTTAAGAAATTTGTTTTCGCGTCCATTTGGTGTAACTTCCACTTCATCTTAGCAGCAAGGGCTATGATGGTTCTGATTGAAGTGTATCTAGCTACAGGAGCAAATGTCTCTTTAGAATCAATGCCTTCCTTTTTATAAAATCCACGAGCAACAAACCTTGCTTTATATTTCTCAATACTTCCATCAGAAACATGTTTTATCTTGTATATCCATTTGGAAGATATTGCATCCTTGCTTTTCGGTCTGGGAACTATTTCCCATACATCATTATTTATAATGGATTGGTATTATTCTATCATGGCATCTACCCATTCTTTCTTCTGAATGGATTCTTGAAAGCAAGTAGGCTCCTTCTCTAAGATATCACACATCAAATCCATATAACTGGAGAATGGATTGGGTTTCTTGACTTGTCTCGTGGTTCCTTCATGGGCACCATACTTCTCTCCATCTTGAATAAGTTCCCTTTCCTAGGTTGGCTTTCTCACGTGGGAGATCATCATCTAGGGAGGTTCTTGAGATTCTATTATGTCATGATCTTCTAGAATCTCCTCATCAAGGGAAATTATGACTTCCCTCACTGATTCTGCAACTCTAGGAGCCACAGGTTCTTCTTCATATACTTCTTCAAGATGGAATCTTCTTGATTTCTTGAGTGATGCATCTTCATCAAAGGTTACATCTATGTTGAACTCAATATGATGGTAACCTCATATGTATATTCTGAAGGCCTTGGAGACCTCACGGTATCCAAAAAATATTCCCTTGTTTCCTGAAGGGTCCAGCTTGGTTCTCTTCTCTTTTGGAATGTGTACAAATAAGGGACAACCAAATATTTTGAGATGGCTTACTTATGGATTCTTTCTAGAGAACATCTCTTCAGGTATCTTGAACCCAAGTGCACTATGGGACAATTTTTTTGTACATACATTGTTGTTCTTGGTGCTTCTTCCCATAAGTGCATTGGAAGATCTTGATCATGGATCATAGTCTTCATTGCTTTCATTATAGTTTTGTTCTTTCTTTCTGCTACACCATTTTGTTGAGGATTGCAGGGAGTGGTGAGCTCCCTCTTGATCCCGGCATCTTTACAAAAGTTTATAAGCTCTTTTGAGGTGTATTTTCCTCCATTATATGACCTGAGTATCTTGATATTTCTTTCAGAGAGATTGTCTATCAAGGCTTTGAATTCCTTGAATTTACCAAACACTTCATCTTTTGATTTCAAAAAGTAAACCCAGGTTTTGAGAGAATAGTCATCAATAAAAGACACATAGTATACATACCCACTGATGGAGGTTGATGGCATCGAGCGACATACATTTGAGTGAATGAGCTTTAGGACTTCTTCTGTGTTGTTGTCTCTCTTCGAGAAAGGGTTCTTGATGTTATTTCCTTGTGCACATCTATTGCACACGCCTTCATGGTCAACCTTGAATTCCAGTAGACCTATGACTGCCATGCTTACATATGGTAATTCCTTGTAGTTATTGTGAGATAATATTCTATGTCAAATTTCACATGGATTCTCAATGGAATGAGTCAAGGCCGCTTCTAAGTGACCTTTTAGCTTATATAAGCCACCTTCTTCTTTTCCAATAACAATTGCTTCTTCCATGGTTTTTCCTTTGGGCAACATAAGAACTTCTCCATCTATGAAAGAAAATCTGAAGCCTTTCTTATCTAAAGCTGAGATAGAAAGTAAGTTCTTTGTCAAACCTGGTACATATAGTACACCATTCATCTTCATTGGGGTCCCTGAATCAAATTTGTAATTTGATTCTCCTACTCCTTTAATAGGGTACTGGTAATCGTCTCCAAGTGTAAATTTCTAGGGAAAGTTCTTTTATGTAAGGAAAGAGAGAATGTATCTTTGACCTGTCATGTACTTGGAAGCACCACTATCTATGAGTGAAGTGTCCTCACCAGTTGACATTAATCCTGAGAGGGCAGAGATTAAGACATAGTCTTCAATCTATTTTTTTATCATCTTTGTGGGTGGCTCTTCATATTCAATTGTATGGGCATGGTGCCTCTTATTTCTCTTCTTGTATTCTTCTCTTCTAGATGGACAATTCTTAGCAATATGTCCCATCTTGTCACAATGGTAACATTGGTAGGATGAGAAATCTTTTTCTCTTCTTTGACCTTTCTAAAACTTCTGGAATCTCCTTGGAGGGTGAGATTCTTTATGTATGAATTTCTTTGGGGGGTGAGACTCCTTATGTTGATGAGTTTCTTTCTGGAAGTAAGACATCTTCCTTCCTCCTTTAGTATGAGCATCTAGGGCTTGATCTTCATCTCTTGATAGTATTGCTTATCTGTCAACTACTCTTTCTTCTTCTTGAACGCATTCTTCCCAAAGACTGTCAAAGTGTAGTTTCTCCTTTCTGTTACAAATAGTTTGGATGAATACATCCCAAGGTCTTGTGAGACCATTAAGGGTTGTCATTATGAGTTTGTCTTCATCTAGAGTATCACCAATTACTTCTAGTTGTTCCATGAATTTGTTGAGCACTCAACACACCCTAAAAAGCCTATGTCAAATTTTACTTTTTGGGTACCACTTGATCTTTTGCACTGTCTAATTTGACTTCATTGTAAAAAAATGTTGCCTTTGCTTATCATTTTGATCCTCATTTAAGTCTCTCAAAGTTTTCTTGAACATGTAAAACCCATAACTTAAAAGACTTAACATTTAAATAAAAAATTGACATCCATAATACTTCACTCAATGCATCAAAGATTCGGCATTGATAGGAAGGAAAGGATAAAAGAAAATCATTAGAAGAAACCGCAATCGCTGAGCGTCGATCTTCACCGGTATCGGCAAAAGGGAAATTTATTTCACGACAAGTATCACATATGGAGATCATTGATTGTCGATCCCCTTCAGTATCAGTAAAAGGCAAAAGGAGTAAACTTTTAAAAAGAAATAAACGATATCACCGATAGCTGATACCCGACGCGCTTGTCGAAATCGGAGAAAATCAAATCGCGACGAACTTTTCGACAATGATAAAAGTTTTCCCCCGATCGCTGATTCTCGAAACATTTCGGAAGAAAGAGTTTTGAGGACGCTAATACAAAGAAATTATGTGATATATTTATCTCCGAACGTTGATCCTCGATATATTTTCAGCATCGGTGATTCCTAGGCTTAGTTTAGGAACGCGCAACTGAAGAAAGACTCAACTCCAGCTAATACTCACGCATTAAGTCACCAGCCTTCCTTACCACGTGTCCCAAGCTAGTTTCACTACGTCAGCACCGTACGATGAAATTGATTGGCATCAGAGGTTTTTCTCAAAAGGACATCAACGAAAACACCCATGACACATTGTACATCCTCGATCCGCCCACTAGGAAAGCAACATGATGGGATGTTTTAGTGCTAGATACATTTAGATCCAGAGCATTTAAGGGACTAATCAATTCCAAATATCGCATCAGTTGCTAATTTGTGCATGAATCAAAAGGACCGTTTGAATTTACCGATACAACACATCACCCTCCGTGCCTCCGTCGTTGACCCATTATGAATTAAATTGCAGAATTCGTTTGAATTTGACTCATCACCTGAATTAATTGGCTGATATGACCGGTAAGTTCTTCCCCGTTAAATCCTCTTGAGCCATTGTAAACGAGATCATTCTGCGCACAAAGGAGTTTCAGAGCATCCAGAGGAGCGAGACGAGCAATCCAAAAGTTTAAGAGATCCCATAAGTATCAAACAACCAGGTTTATCCAGCTTTACAAGTTATGTACCAGTCTATATTTTTCATGCTTACACTTCATATACATATTTTACCCAATGTTTCTCTATGTGTGGTATCTAAATGATTTTATGTTTTGATTTCAGGAAAGATGCCTCTGAGTATTGGGAAAACATGGCGTGGGAGCCTCGGCGGGAGGTTCGGGAAAATGGGCCGAGTGCGAAGAGAACCAGGTCAAAATCAACAAGGCAATGAAGGATACCGGACTCCCCAAGGTTGGCACACCCGACGACTTCGTCAAATTTCATGACGTAGTCAAATCACATACCGAGAAAGATTCTTCTTGGGTCGAAGGACTAGAAAAGGTGACGAACATGACACCAGGGCAGGTGCGATAGTTCACGGACCAACCAATAAAAGCTCAGGCTATGCTAAAATAGTTAAGTGCCAATTTAGTCAAGTATTGGGCACATGCGGTAGAGAAGAGAGATATTTACGCGGCCCTGATGGAACAACACAGATTTCCATATGCCCACACCTGTGAAAATTTGTTCATCAATTCGTCGAAGTACGAGAAGAGTCACCCTTTTAAGTGATATCTTCAGATGAATCTAAGACAAACTGTTATGAGAGAATGCCATGTGGTGAATTTTTGTTTTACTCATCTGCACTTTAGCCATTATTTTAGTTAATTTTATGTTATAAATAAAGGCAATGACCGATTAGTTAAAGTTCGATGGTTGTTGCAAGAAAATCAATATTTTTGGTTTGTTAAGAGTTATTTTGGAGCTACCTTTAATTGATAAGTCCTTCTAGACCAGAGACAAATTTGTGTTTTCATCAAATGTGTGTATGATTGAATGTGGAGAAGAATTATTTCCTATCTCGTCTCATGAATGGATGCAGTAACGAGTAAGAGCTATTAATTCTATTGATAATTTATCTGATGCAATGTTTTACAGTTCTTTCTTTAATGATGAAGATTAATCGTTGTGTTATCATGTGATTGATGATTAGAGTTGAGTGAATTATTTTACTTGCTATTTTTTATCACATCCATGTTTTCTTTTGATAAATTGTATATTAGACAGTAATTGAATACTCACATGGTTAACTTATTAGTACTAGGCCTATGGTAGACGATCATTGTCTGGATGCTTGAGTAAAGGGTTATCCCAAGCTCAACCTCTTCTCCATTCGTTTAGTTTGATCCCATTTTGTTACTTGGTTGGTTTATAATGACCCTATCTTATATATGTCCCACCTAAAAGAAAATACCAAAAAAGAGAACGTCTGAACTGAAGGAGAAATCCTTCACAAGAAAACGTAAAGCCCATCGATTAGTTTGGCTGGATTGCAAAATCTAGAGAACCATTCCATTATTAAACGCTGCAAAGTCTAATTGGGCCTCGGTGGAGGGTTTGGTTCATGTTGTTGATTAAAGGGATTTAGGACCCATCAATAGAATTGGCGCTAGAAGGAGGGCCTGAAGAATGAATGGTTCAATATGTATTTCACATAATATTTCAGACAACATGTAGATTCAAAACAACCCACATGCATGGCTAGTCATTCTCAAGACAACCCACACACGTTGAGTACTCTTGAAATGAGTAACTCACCCCAGCACGAGGAAGAACGCTTGTTCCCTGATATACCTTACACTCTTCCTCACAAGGAATTAAATCGATTTAGAAGAATCAAAAGAGAATATGCCCAACAAATCAGTGTGTCATCCTTAGCTCCGATACTTCCTCGAAGAAAAAAAATACGCAGACCAGTGGTCGACACCCCCAACCAGGTTTTTGTGCACACAGTAGAAGACCTATTAGATTTTGCAATCACTGAAATCGAACACCCTCTAAATCTAATCCCTGAAATGCCAGTCGGTGACGTCTCTAAGTCGAACAATTTTTTGGAAGAGGAGGAGTTTAAATCAGGATCCGAAGATATGGAAAATAACAATGACCATGATGAAGAGAGGGAAAACCCACCTCAGAAAAATCAACCTTGGTTGTCCAGAGACTCTTTGGCCATCCCTAGACGAGTACATAATCTTCCTCGACACCCAGAGAAGTTACTTCCTAAATTTGACCTGAAACCTCAGGATTGCCTGAAGACCATATCAAGAAATTCATACTAGCGATCAGACTTATGATTGTCCAACATGAAGACATATTATCCAGGCTATTTCCCTATACATTTGAGAATTCAACTTCCACATGGTATTTTAATCTGCCTGTAGGATCCATAACCAGCTGGACGAAGTTCCAACAGGATTTTTTAGATAAATTTTCCAAAGACGCCACTACAGGAGCTTTGATGGATGAGTTATTCACTGCGACCATGAACTTGAAAGAAAGGATCAAAGAATTCAATCAAAGGTTCACCACCATCTTAAACAAATTTCTGCCAGAAGCTAAGACTACTCAGGAGTTGCAAATCGAAGTATATGTCAATGCTCTCCCAGCCTTTATTTCCATGTTTGTGAAGAGGGCTGCCAAATGAACTCTAGCTGAGAATTTTGAAGAAGCCAAAATGATAGAGTTCCAAATGAAAGGATGTAAAGAAAGTCAGGTCTCATTGGTTAAGAAAGAATTTCAACCTCCTCCCAGAAGAGGGATATTGCTTACTAGACCCCCAGGGAAACAAGAAGAACAAGCTCCTAAAAAGGGAAATGGAGACATAGAAGACCTACAATGCATGGTTAAGAAGTTATCAAACGAAATCATAGACATGAAAATAAGTGCAAGGGAGGGAAACCAAGGCCAAAGACCCTATAAGACTTTCTTTAAAAGGAACCCACTATTCAAAGCAATTGAACCTCCCCCAGCTAACTTAAATATCGATATGGGAAATGTAGCATATGATTTTTTCTGTACTTATCCCCAGGAAGACCACTCTGAGAGAGGCTACCCTCAATGGGTGCATGCCATGAATTTGATGGCCAGCCAATTTCTATACAAAGTCTCCCTAACTGAACAATCAAGTGGTTCAGTTATGAATGTTGTTGATTAGGAAGATATTGACCCACTAGAAGATACATCCATGCTGATATGGGATCCTGACCTAATTATGCCTTTCGACGGCCTATTTGAGGTTCAAGAACCACCTGCAAAGGTCTCGGTGGTGCAAACACAAAGTAAAGGTCAACCTGTCTCAAATGACCTTACTACTACTCAAACTTCAGAAGGAAGATCAAATCATGATCACCTGAAAGCACCTTTTGATCCCCGTAAGAACCCTATAAGCATCCATACCCGAGAATCGCCCAAGCTAGATTGCAACGTAGTTGAAGGTTTGAAAAAGTTGAAGGCTAATATATCAGTTATGGACATATGTATAATCTCTCAGCAAAAGGATCTTCTATTACAAGCTTTGAAATCAATAGAAAATCCTACAACAAGCACCAACCTAGAGAGAAATCTAACTCCCACAGATCTAGGGAATAAACCAACTGTGAACGCTTGCTCTGGAGATAAGAAGGGAAAACCGTTTGTTCCACCTTTCATTTTAACATTCGAAGCCTTTAACAGAAACCTCCATAACTGTTTCGTCGATTCAGGAGCATCCTCTAATGTTATCCCCCTGTCTATTTGCAAAAAACTAAACGCAATCCCTCTTAAAAGTGACAAACATGTAATACAACTAGACAGAACCCCGGTCAAGGTCATGGGAGAACTCAAAGATGTGATGATCAAAATAGCGACACATCCTAAATTTGTGAAAGTAATTAACATCATTGTAGTAGATATCCCAGAAACTTATGGGATATTATTAAGCCGAGATTGGCCTGAGAAGTTAAATGGATACTTTCGCACAAACTGGGCAAACCTTTGGCTACCATTAAAGGGACACAAAAATGTGATCAGAATTAATAGGGAAAGATATCTTAAACATATTTTCACTGATCTAGAAAACCTAAACGATCCCTCATCGACGGATTTCCCTGTTCTAGGCAATTATTCATGTTATTCATACTTCGGGAACTTCTCCCCCTCTCTCATATAATGTCCCTCTTACTCAAAACTCTGAAATGATTTTTTAGGAGGAATTCCCGACAGCGGAAGAGGAAACCCTCTTATGCCAAGTACCTGCGTTAGAAATCATGGAACTAATAGGAGGAACAGAGGAAAGTGATAGGAAAGGGGATGTTGATACATGTTGCCCACAATTTTGGACCCGACATTTCGATGGATCTAAATCAAAATAAGGTTCGGGAGCAGGGTGTATCCTCATTAATCTGAAAGGAAAACGACATTTCATATCTTGTACACTAGAATTCGAATGCACAAATAACACTATCGAGTATGAATCTTTAGTACAGAGGCTAAAGAAAGACATAGACTTAAACGTCCTAAGATTAAAGGTTTTCAGAGACTGAAATCATTGTCAGGCAGATAAGGAATACTATACATTGCAATTCTCCACACCTGAAGAATTACCAACAGAAAGTGCACAGGCTAATAGAGCATTTTGAAGCTTTTAACATTACAACAATTCCCAGAGCGAAGAACATTCTTGTTGATTCTCTGGCCACTGCTGCTTCAAGGTTGTCACCTTTATAAGATTATGAAGCCTCCCAGTTCACGGTAAAACTACTCTACAAACCCTTGGTACCCAACAATATTTCTAATTGGAAGGTTTTTGAAGGAGACGAGAAGATTATAAACTTTCTCACCAACCAAGACAATTTTAAATATTTGGCCATTGACGATGAAGCTTTCCAGGAACATTCGATGAAAATCGACCTTCATATAAATCAGTTGATCGACAAAACAAAGTCTCACATGATACCGAAGGGGATAGTCAACTTAGAAAACCTTTTTGATCTAAAGAAACGATTTAATGGGTCTAAAAATGCCAAGAGTGGTAGTTCTTGTCCCATGCATGAAACTATAAATCTCAGAACCCCAGAAAATCCAAAGAATGTAAACATCAGCAAGACCATATCTAAGGAGGAAAGGAATGCCTATCTCAAACTCTTCAAGCAGTATCAAGATGTCTTTGCGTGGTCCTACCGAGATCTAAAAACTTATGATACTCGTATCATTCCACACATTATCCCGTTAAAACCTGAAGTGAAACCCTTCCAACAAAAGCTCTAAAAGTATCACCCTTCCCTAGAGCCTCTAATGTGTCAGGAGTTGAAGAAACTTTTATATGCCAAAATTATTTTCCAGGTTAGACATTCTACGTGGGTATCAAATTTGGTCCCTGTAAAGAAAAAGTCTGGGGAGATCCGCTTATGCGTAGATTTCAGAAACCTCAACGGAGCTTTTGAAAAGGATAACTATCCAATCCCACCGATGGAGAAGCTCTTGTAGACCATGTTTGGCTCTCATGTTTTCTCCTTGTTGGATGGTTTCTCAAGTTATAACCAAGTTCTAGTTTCAGAGGAAGACCATTTAAAAACTACCTTCCGACCCAAGTGGGGAACTTTTGCTTATAAGCACATGCCCTTTGGGTTAATCAATGCAGGAGCGACCTTCCAGAAAGCCATGGACATAGCATTTCAAGGACTAATCAACAAGTGTGTAGTAGTCTACTTGGACGACGTAACTGTGTCTTCAAAGAACAGAGAAGATCACATCCAACACTTAACCCATATTTTTGAAAGGTGTAGAAAATATGGCATATCCTTAAATCCTAAGAAAACTATTTTCGATGTCGAGGAAGGTAAGTTGTTAGGCCACATTATATCTCAAGAAGGCATTCGCATAGACCCGGAAAGAATTAAGGCTATAGATCAGCTTTCGTTGCCTCACAACAAGAAGGCTATGCAGTCGTTCTTCGAGAAAATTAATTTTTTGAGGAAGTTCACTCCCAATTTCGCGGAAACTATCAAACTATACAAAAAATGATTTGTAAGCATGTTGAGTTTAAATGGGATGATGAATGAAAGAAAGCTTTCAACAATATTAAAACTGCAATCTCCCAATCCCCCATGTTGCGGAGTCCCAATTTCAACAAAGATTTTTTCCTCTATACTTTCGCCTCCGATCAATCGATAGTTGCAGTTTTGACTCAGAAGGATGATGACAATAATGAAGCCTCGGTATCGTTCATGAGCACTAACCTCCAAGGTGTTGAACTTAACTATCCTGCTATATATAAACAAGCTTATGATGTTTATAAGGCAGTAAAACATTTCAGATCTTACATTATCAAGAATTACACCAAAGTAATTGTACCTCACCCCGCAGTCTGATCCCTATTTACTCAACAAGAGATGGGGGAAAGAAGAAGGAACTGGATGGCAGTAGTTCAATAATTTGATCTAGATATAAAACCTGCTAAATTGGTTAAAGGACAAGGGTTATGTAAACTGGTAGTTGAAGCTCAAGACCAATTAAATGAAGACCCTGGATGGGAGAATGAAATGGCATTATGGTGCGGTGAAGCTTCATACATTTCTCCTAGACAAGAGTCTTTGTATGAGAAACTGAATTATCTCCTACACCATGGGACTTGTCCGAAAAACCTCAACCCTAGGGAAAGGAGAGATCTCAGGTTAAAATATGCACAGTATCGCCTCATAAATTTGGTATTCTTCCAGATTAATTATGATGGGGTAATTTTAAGATGCCTCAAACATGAAGATGTAGACAAAATTATGAAGTAGCTCCATGATGGTCCTGCAGGTGGACATTTTGCAGGGGACACCACCACTCATAAGATACTGAGATATGGCTTTTATTGTCCCACTTTGTTCAAAGAAGATCACAAATACACTAGAAACTGTAAAACTTGTCAAATGAGCGTTGGGAGGGAGAAGACAACAGTTGTCCCACTCCAACCGGTGACTATTTCTAGGCCTTTTGAGCAATGGGGGTTAGATATCATAGGAGAGATTACACCAAGCTCTTCAAAACAACACAAGTACATACTTACCACCATTGATTACTTCATGAAATGGGAAGAAGCCATTCCCCTGAATCATGTCAACGAGAAGGTGGTAATCTAATTCATAGAATAACAACTAATCACAAGGTTCAGTGTCCCTTCTATTCTTGTTTTTTATAATGTAGCTTATTTTTCTTCCACCCTATTAATAGAGTTTTCCCTCAACAAAGGAATCATAATTAGATACTCTGCAAATTATTATCCACATGGAAATGGAGTGGTAGAATCAACTAATAAGAACCTAGTGAGGATATTAAAGAAAACGGCTACAGATAACCAGAGGAATTGGCATAATCTACTCCATAAGGCTTTATGGGAAAATAGAGTGACACCCAAGGAAGCTATAGGGAATTCCCCATACTTTCTAGTATACGAATAGGAAGCCATTCTCCCAAACAGGTTATATCTCCCATCTCTTCAACTTGCCCAAGATTCCAGAAGGGAGCCCTCATCAAGCATACAACAAAGGTTTGACACCCTGCTCATGCTAGAAGAAGAAAGGGAGAAAGATAAATCAAAATTCATAACCCACTAGCAAATACTTAAAATTTGGTTTGATAAGCGTAAGGATAAAGAGAAGAATTTTGAAATAGGAGACCTAATCCTGAAGTGGGACAGAGCAAACGAGCCTAAAGGCAAACATTCTAAGTTTCAAAATCTATGGCTCAGACCTTTCTTGGTGGCCGAGAAGATTGGGTTAGGCACGTATCGACTACAGAATCTGAGGGGAGGATCTGACGCTCTCCTAGTAAATGGCCAAGCCCTTAAACAATATTTTCATTAAAAAAAAAATGTTCATTTTGATGCTTCAATTTACCTTTTGTATTAATGTTTTTTTTTGTTTTCTTCTACTTTTTAGACTTCTGCGCTTTTGAAAGATTGTGTTTAGCAAGACAATGGTTCACCTCAAATCATGCGATATAGCGAACTCTCTTCCTAACTCGATGCTCACATACAAACACAAGAAACGTTGAAGAACCTGTGGTTGCTTCGAAGTGCTATCTATCTAACCTGTGCAGATGAACTGTTGGTTGTGGAGCCTGGTTATCTTCCTGATTCAGAGGTCCTTGCTTTCAGCCGTTTTTATACCCCATGAAGTATTTACACCCCAGAAGTATGTACACTCTTCCACGTGGGGGAGTTCAGAGGGGGGGTACCACCTCTGCGAGGTCCGGGGGGGCTATCCCCCTGGCTGGGGGGTCTAGGGGCAAGTGGGTCCCCAGTGGGGGTT